>SDVV010014344.1:0-14831 GCA_016164225.1 Gammarus roeselii | reverse complement strand
ATGCACACTACTAAGCAAGGAACGGCTCGCAGGGGAAGTGGCTCATATGAATAGCTTAGCCTCATGCACACTACTAAGCAAGGAACGGCTCGTGGGGGAAGTGGCTCATATGAATAGCTTAGCCTCATGCACACTACTAAGCAAGGAACGGCTCGCAGGGGAAGTGGCTCATATGAATAGCTTAGCCTCATGCACACCACTAAGCAAGGAACGGCTCATGGTGGGGCATTTGGAAGAACTCAGATGTAGCTTATGATATTTTTAGTTCAAATTGTAGGCCACTCGTTTACTACAAATTCAAGACCAAGGTTGAGAATAGGGAGATATTGTTCAGAAGTTCTGACTGTGAGTTAACTCAACATTCTTTGACACGCGAGGATCATCTCCAAAGGGTTAGGATTATCAAGATCTTTAAATTAGCATCCCTCTGACCTTCGGTAAATTTACATCCAGCGCCTTTCTTAATTACGGTTTCAACGTAAAATATGTAATACATGGAGCATTTTTATTCATGGGACTTGATATCTTTTAACAACAATACTTGCCTTTGAGAATTTGATTACGTTTGAGAACGGCAATTAAAGGTTCGCCGAAGATACGCGGCTGTCAGAAAGTGTGTAATTCATCACTTAAATCAAATCTTGCCCTCAGTGCTTGTGTAGAAAAGAGCCCGGAAACGCATTGAGGTGAGCCGCCGACGATGTTATTTATGATTATCAAGCTGCAAATTCTTCATTATACACTTCAATTACTGTTACTGCTGTAGTTGCGCAGGCTGTAGTTGATATTGTAACACTGTTACTGTTATAATTGCGCAGTCTGCCATTAATATTTTTGCCACAGTATCACTGTTACTGTTATAATTGCGCAGGCTGCAATTGATATTGTTGCCACAGTATCACTGTTACTGCTATAATTGCGCAGGCTGCAATTGATTTTGCTGCCACAGTATCACTGTTACTGCTATAATTGCGCAGGCTGCAGTTGATATTGCTGCCACAGTATCACTGTTACTGCTATAATTGCTCAGGCTGCAGTTGTTATTGTTGAAACAGTATCCTGCCTAACATTTTCAGTCGTGACAGAGTTTTTTTTATTTCGTATGTCGAGAAAGATACAAATAAAATAGACAATAATGACAAATTGCAACAGCAGTAGTTGATAGATGCTCAACGGCTTTTCCAATACGAACAGTATTGAAGGCTATGTAAACTTAACAGCAACCTAATTAAAGTAGTCTTAAAACACAGGTTATATACACTTAATAACATGTGCTGTAGTAACGTTAATAATCTGATCATAAAAATCACAGCTTATTTGATCAAATATTCTAGATAAATAATATGTATACATTTGATCCTCCATTCACTGACCAGGTCCCCTAAACGAAATGAAAAGAAGATATATTTTTACGAAATTATTGAGATGGGGTGGCTTTTAGGTCGACCTTTCACCCGGTCGAAGCAAAATTTAAATTGTTCTCATTAGCGATGGACAAATTTCCGAAAAGAGGGAAAATACCCTAAAGAAAACTCCACTAGCAATTTCGACTCGGATCAAAGCTAAGTATTTTTTAGTCCCTATTAAGCAAGCACGCTCGTTAAAGGTAATTATAGACCGCTTTGACGATGTTAATCGAGAGTCAACACTTCCCCAGGCCTCGCTTGGTCCTGCAGTTAGGAAGAGAAAGTTCTTATGGCGTGAATGGACCAACTGTGAATACATGCCTGACGAACCTATATTAGGTTGCTAGTTTTACTTACCCAGGTGGTAGTTTACGACTTTATTTCGTGGCAAAGAATATAATACACAATATATATAATTAAGAATTGAAGAAGTGCAAATAATTTGGAGCAACATGAAAATGTAGAAAGTTTACATTTCTGTGCAGGTTTATGCTCTGATAACTTCAATTATCAGAGCCTCATATAATGGTTGCCATCATTAGTGCAGCAAATTATGTTTGCTATAGTAGAACGTTATATAATAGCTGCCAATATTAGTGCGTCAAACTATGGTTGCCATTAGATGAGCGTCATATAATGGTTGCCATTATTAGTGCGTCAAATTATGGTTGCTATAGTAGAGCGTTATATAATGGTTGCCATTATTAGTGCGTCAAATTATGGTTGCCATCAGTAGAGCGTCATATAATGGTTGCCATTATTAGTACGTCAAATTATGATTGCCATTAGTAGAGCGTCATATAATGGTATCCATTAGTAAAGCGTCACATTATGGTTTCCATTACTGGAGCGTCTCATTACGGTTGCCATTAGTGAAGCGTTACATTATGGTGGCCATAAGTAAAGCGTCACATTATGGTTTCCATTACTGGAGCGTCTCATTACAGTTGCCATTAGTGAAGCGTTACATTATGGTAGCGTATCATATAATCGCGCATGGCACCCGTCACATTACGGGTGCCATGCGCGACAGGTCGTATAATGGTTGCCATTAGTAGAGCTTCGCATTACAGCTGCCATAAGTAGCGGGTAGTATCATGGATACCATTTGTAGAGCGACACACTATGGTTGTCATTAGTATAGCGTCACATTATTGTTGCCATTAGTAGCGTATCATATAATAGTTACCATTAGTTGAACGTCACATTATGGTTGTCGTTAGTAGTACGTCATATAATGGGTACCATTAGTTGAGCGTCACATTATGGCTACCATTAGTAGAGCGTTGTTACATTATGGTTGTCATTAGTAATGTGTCAAATTATGCTTGCCATTATCAAAGTACCAAATTATAGTTTTCATTGGCAGAGCGTCATATCATGGTTACTATTAGTAGTGCGCCCAATTATGGTTGCCATTAGTAATGCGTGCGTCATATAATGGTTACCATTAGTAGTGCGTCCAATTATGGTTGCCACTAGTGCAAAGCATCAAATTATAGTTTACATCAGTAGAGCGTCGTTTAATGGTTACTATTAGTAGTGCGTCACATTACGGTTGCCATTAGCAGAGCGTCAAATTATGATTTTAATTAGTAGGACGTCTACAATAGCCAGTTCTTATCAGTTTGACTGCGGATAATGATAGCTACAATTAATGTGTCAGGAATTAGTCAGCCTGTATTATAACAGGAGTCGTGTTTCTCCCTTCGTCTAACCGTCTCGCTCTATCAGTATTTAGATGGGCAAATAAGATGGACCGAGTCGGAATGGAAGAAAATGTCGAGGTCCTGCACATCATTTATTGCATGACAAATACAAAGAAAAATGTCAGAAGAAATAAGCTACCGTAATATATTTTAAAGCCGACAGATAATTGATTTATCATGAATAGAGCTAAATAAGTAGGACGGGTATTTGAGATTTTCATGAGGATAATTTAGATAATGAAAAATATAGGATTTCTTATACAGCACCAATGGAAGATAGGGTCATTGAGGAGAAACAGAGAGGGTCTTTGAGGAGAAACTTGATAGGGCCCTTGAGGGGAAACAAGAAAACAAGATAGGGTCCTTGAGGGGAAACAAGATAGGGTCTTTGAGGGTAAACAATGTAGGGTCCTTGAGGGGAAATAAGATAGGGTCGTTGAGGGTAAACAAGATAGGTTCCTAGAGAGGAAACAAGATAGGATCCTTGAGGGGAAACAAGATAGGGTCCTTGAGGGGAAACAAGATAGGGTCCTTGAGGGAAAACAAGATGTGGTCCTTGAGGGGAAACAAGATAGGGTCCGTGAGAGTAAAGAAGGTAGGGTCCTTGAGGGGGAACAAGGTTGGGTCCTTGAGGGGAAACAAGATAGGCTTCTGGAGGGTAAACACGATAGCGTCCTTGCGGGAAAACAAGATTGGGTCCTTGAGGGGAAACAAGATCGGGTCCTTGATGGGAAACAAGATAGGTTCCTTGAAGGGAAACAAGACCCAAGGATGCAACTGTATCTCTAGTTTCATATATTTTAACAGGGTGCAGATTTACGGTCAGTTAAGTGACGGGGAGCTGCCCTAGTGTCATGACTAGGGCAGGTCCCTAGTTATGACTAGGTCTGGTCCCTACTCATGACTAGGGCTAATCCCTAATCATGACTAGGGCTGGTCCCTAGCCATGACTAAAGCTGGTCCCTACGTCTTCGCTGACGGTAAAATCGCACATTCACAGATCAGACTACACAACAAGTGCAATTGTATCCGTGCATTTCATTTCACGTCAAGGAACCTTTGTTCCATCAGTACAGTGAAATAGGTTTGGCCTCCTTTTATCTTCGAATTATTCTGTAAGATTTGTGATGAACAAAACCTGCTTATTTTGATTTAATCATGAAACCATCATTATTTTTCTTCTTGAAAATAAGTTCCAGGTCTTAAAAAGATCCCGTTGACCATTGCTTGGTATTTATGATACTATAAATGATGTAATGGGGCTGCACCCATATTCAGATTCTGATTCGGCTCTCCTAACCGGCGCTCATTTTATAACTGAATTGGTGTGGACGCTGGAAGGAGAGACGAACAAAGAAACACGGCTCCTCTGATAATAAAGGGTTCAAGTAATGGTAACCGTTATGTAAGACGTCAGGCAATGGTTACAATCATGCAATGGTGAACGCTGTGAAATACGTCAGATAATGTTTCCCGTCATTTAGTGTACACGATAAAGGTCACCAATATTTACGACGGCAAATGATGGTCAATCCAAGCAAATATATACATACCTACTATTACAAATGAAGAATTTATTTGTCAAATTTCCCTCACCATGATTAATATTCAAAATATAAAAGAAAAGTAAAATCTTTTTTCCTTTGAAAAACTTGTATTTTCTAAGTAGGACATAATAACGAACCCAATGTAGGAAACAATGTCTAGTCCCAGTAATGTTTGTTGGAACTTACAATCTCACAGCATGTGTGTCTATACAGCTTACATAAATAAACACTTACAATCTCACAGCATATGTGTTTATGTAGCTTACATAAATAAACACTTACAATCTCACAGCATATGTGTTTATGTAGCTTACATACATAAACACTTACAATCTCACAGCATATGTGTTTATGTAGCTTACATACATAAACACTCACAATCTCACAGCATATATCTTTATACAGCTTACATACATAAACACTTACAATCTCACAGCATATGTGTTTATACAGCTTACATACATAAACACTTACAATCTCATAGCATGTGTGTCTATGCAGCTCACATTCATAAACATTACACTCTCACAGCATATGTGTCTATTCAGCTTACATACATAAACATTTACAATCTCACAGCATATGTGTCTACACAGCTTACATACATAAACACTTACAATCTCACAGGATATGTGTCTATACAGCTTACATACATAAACACTTATTATCTCACAGCATATGTGTCTATTCAGCTTCCATACATAAACACTTACAATCTCACAGCATATGTGTTTATACAGCTTACATTCATAAACACTTACAATCTCACAGCATATGTGTCTATTCAGCTTCCATACATAAACACTTACAATCTCACAGCATATGTGTCTATTCAGCTTACATACATGAACCCTTACAATCTCACAGCATATGTGTCTATACAGCTTACATACATAAACACTTACAATCTCACAGCATATGTGTCTACACAGCTTACATACATAAACCCTTACAATCTCGCTGCGGGGAATTTGGAATCAAAACCTCATATGCGACGCATTATATTCTATTTTGGGACTCTCTAGTTCTCATCACCCTCTCTAACCTTATTAGAGATCCGTCCTCATCTCACTATCTAGCCTCATTAGAGATCCACTCCCATCCCACTCTCTAGCCTCATTAGAGATCCACCCCCATCCCACTCTTTAACCTAATTAGAGATCCACCCTCATCCCACTCTCTAGCCTCATTAGAGATCCGTCCTCATCCCACTCCCTAGCCTCATTAGAGATCCGTCATCATCCACCTCTCTAGTCTCATTAGAGGTCCGTCATCATCCCACTCTCTAGCCTAATTAGAGATCCACCCTCATCCCACTCTCTAGCCTCATTAGAGATCCGTCAACATCCCACTCCCTAGCCTCATTAGAGATCCGTCCTCATCCCACTCCCTAGCCTCATTAAAGATCCGTCCTCATCCCACTCCCTAGCCTCATGAGAGATCCGTCATTAACCACTCCCTAGCCTCATTAGAGATCCATCATCATATACCTCTCTAGTCTCATTAGAGGTCCATCATCATCCCACTCTCTAGTCTCATTAGAGATCTGTCATCACCCCCCTCTCTAGTTTCATTAGAGATCCGTCATCATCCCCCTCTCAAGTCTCATTAGAGGTCCGTCATCTTTCCACTCTCTAGCCTAATTAGAGATCCACCCTCATCCCACTCTCTAGCCTCATTAGAGATCTGTCATCATCCCACACTCTAGTCTCATTAGAGATCCGTCATCATCCGACACTCTAGCCTCATTAGAGATCCGTCCTCAACCACTCCCTAGCCTCATTAGTGATCTGTACTCATCCTCATTTGAACGAAACGTTCAATATTTTCCCAGAAAGCAACGCAATAAATGCATCAACAAGTCTACTTCCCCTCCTTAGCCAACACAAAAGGATTACTTTCGTCTATAGCTATACAATAGACACTGACCGTAACATAACAGACGCTACGCTGATCAGTCATTTATCTCTTTTACTCAAAATTACTGAATTAATTTCCACACAAAACATTCTTATTATTTTAGCCGTCCAAATACACGGCGAGCTGTATATTTGTCACAAACAAAGCCTAGAG
This sequence comes from Gammarus roeselii, assembly GCA_016164225.1. Classification (NCBI taxonomy): domain Eukaryota; kingdom Metazoa; phylum Arthropoda; class Malacostraca; order Amphipoda; family Gammaridae; genus Gammarus; species Gammarus roeselii. Next base: position 8,096 of record SDVV010014344.1, on the reverse strand, counting down.
AACTAAGAGAAAAAACGCCTTGGGTATAGATAGCTTCGTTCCCAGGCAAGCAAGATCTCATCAGTGGAGAGTATGGGAGAGAGTGGGCGAGTATGAGAGAGAGTGTGAGTGCACGACAGAGAAACAGGTTATGGAAGAGATTGGCCGAGATAGCGAAAGAGGAGAACAGTATAAACCAGAGCGGGTAAGAGAGCGGAAGAGAAGTAGCCCATCTCCGTCGAGGGCGTGAAAAACAACATCTCGCGGAATGAGCATTTCCCATCATAAAATTCCGTTGTTATTATCTCGATTTACGGTAACGGGTTCAAAAGACGTCGAATAATAGACAGGCATCGCGTGTCGACGCTGATCCTCGCTGGCTCAAATGATGACGGTATTTTGGCATATGTAGAGCCGATACACAGGCCTACACAGACGGAGGGCGGGTTGGTGTGAGCACGAATATTATTAATGATGGTGGTTTGAAGTCTTGTGTACGACAGAACAGTTTCGAGCAAACATAGCAGATGTTCAGATAAAGAAACATAAATATATGCACATACGGTGTGGGTCCAAGTGCTCTTAGATGGCACCTAGATGGGCCCAGAGTTTGATACTGACAAGGCACTGCGCCTCCTTGCTCCAGAAAAGGTGCACTAAACATTTTGAGCAATATCCAGTATTTGAACTGCCGGAGCCGGGGGAGAAAGGAACAGTTCTTGTACGATGCTGTAACGATGAAACAAGTCAAATACCTTGTCGTGCTTTCAGGTGATGATTTTGGACAAAGGAAGTGTAAAAAGTAACTAGATACAGTATCCTGGTCAACACTTGGGAGGAGCCGCCCCCTCCGTATTAGTCTGATCAGCCCGGCTCACTGCCATCTATGATGTCCTCTCTACTCTCATGATGTTCTCACTCGCCTCATGTTGCCCTCACTGTCCTCATGAGGCCTTCACTGGCTTCATGTTGCCTCACTGTCCTCATGATGTCCTCACTCGCCTCATGTTGCCTCACTGTCCTCATGATGTCTTCACTGGCCTCATGTTGCCTCACTGTCCTCATGATATCCTCACCTGCCTCATGTTGCCTCACTGTCCTCATGATGCCTTCCCTGGCCTCATGTTGCCTCACTGTCCTCATGATGCCCTCACTAGCCTCATGTTGCCTCACTGTCCTCATGATGCCCTCACTTGCCTCATGTTGCCTCACTGTCCTCATGATGCCTTCCCTGGCCTCATGTTGCCTCACTGTCCTCATGTTGCCCTCACTAGCCTCATGTTGCCCTCATTGTCCTCATGATGTCTAAACTATCCTCATGATCACTAGAGATGAGCTGTGATAAATTCCTTATCGACTAAGCAATCCCAGGCCCATGTGTTTCGTACCAAAAATATTAGTTTATAAGATTGTCATTAGCATATTTTGGGAATCCTATTTCCCCACATGAAGTCTGAACCTCCCGCCGACAGGAGACGAGCCGTCACCAAATCATTTCAATCTCACGTTCCACTGATTCAAATTGTGCATTTGAAAATTTCGTTTAGTGTGCTAGACCCAGGACTTGAACCCCCTTTGCTAGACGATGAAATAATGATGCCGTTCTAGCCTCATGATTCGCCTCACTGGCCTCACGATGCGCCTCACTGGCTATTCACGAGGGCGAGTGAGCTAGGCGCCAACGCAGGGGAGCCCGTGCTTCATAGCAGGCTGATTGGCCCGCCTGGGGCAGTAACATGGGCTCTAATTACGGAAAAAAATTCCAGTGACTGGCAGTTCACAAAGAAACTCAGACGTGACCGGGCTACAGATGATTGCATTTGATCAGCTGCTGGAAGCAACTAGAGAGAAACACGCTATCAGTAACGATGAAATATGTGGTGATTGGCAGCTCAATGAGGCAAACGGACATGCTATAATCATCGATAAAATGTGTAGTGATTATAAATAAAATCTTCATTGATTGACAGCTTCTTGTGGCATATAAACATTCTATAATTACCAAAGAAAACTATGTTATGATTAGCAGCTCATTCAGGCATATAAATATGCAATGATTAACAATAACATATCTTATGATTGGCAGCTGGTGATGGAATCCAGGCATGCCCGGGTAACGAAAGATTGGGTTTCTTGTGTTTCGATTAGCAGCTGGAATCTGCTAGAGAGAGAACATACAATTAACAATAAAATAGGAGTGATAGGCAGCTCATATGCAGCTCGTTGAGGCAAACAGAGTGACTGGTCGCTTGCTGAGGCATATATACATGCAATAGTTAACATTAAAATTGGTGGTAGTTGACAGCTCGCTCAGGCAATCAGACAGGGTAGGATTACTAATGAAATGGTAGTCATTGGCAACTTGTTAAGGCATATACACATGCTATCATTAGCAATTGAAGATGTAAGTGATTGGCAGCTTGTTAAGGCATATACACATGCTATCATTAGCAATTGAAGATGTAGGTGATTGGCAGCTTGTTAAGGCATATACACATGCTATCATTAGCAATTGAAGATGTAGGTGATTGGCAGCTTGTTAAGGCATATACACATGCTATCATTAGCAATTGAAGATGTAGGTGATTGGCAGCTTGTTAAGGCATATACACATGCTATTAGCAATTGAAGATGTAGGTGATTGGCAGCTTGTTAAGGCATATACACATGCTATCATTAGCAATTGAAGATGTAGGTGATTGGCAGCTGGTTAAGGCATATACACATGCTATCATTAGCAATTGAAGATGTAGGTGATTGGCAGCTTGTTAAGGCATATACACATGCTGAAAATAGCCATTAAAGATGTAAGTGATTGGCAGATTGTTAAAACGTAGGACGTGCTATTATTTCCAGTAAATTTTGTATTGATTAGCAGCCCGCTGTGGCATAAAGACATACTGAGATTGAGGGAAACTGGCATTCTGATTGATAGCAAATAACAGGGAAGTTGGAGTATCAAAAAAATACGCAGGAAATAGACACAACAGTAACATTTATCTGTTGCCAGGCGGCTACGATCTGCAATACATCGTCTCCCATTGCTACATGCAAGTATGTGCAGACATAAACACACTACCCTTAGTTTGAAGGGTGACTAATTCAGACTGACACAGAAGAGAAAGGCGAACAACTCCTCGCCCATGACCGCAGTGTCCATGCCGAGGCTTGAATTAGCCGACACTGCAGTCGGGTACGTTAACCCCTCCGTTCGTTTTATCGACCACGTGCGCTGCAATCAAATGTTTGATAATCAAGCAACTGAAAGCACACGCTGCGCCTCACATCGCTGTTCGATGTCTGTTCATTTCTCCAGATAATGATCGTGGATAACTCGTCGTCGATAACCCAACCTTCTAATGGAGGTTGACAGACGATATTCCAACAACGATTTGTACCTGGCTAATGTGACAGCTGGGGTTACTGAGAGCCCAGCAAACTCTCAGAAAGAACAACAGAAACGACGAGCTCAGGTTAGCAGTTACATGCTAATTACACGATTGTCTTCTACAGGAAACAGAACGCTTTCTATTGATGAAATGGATATCTGTGGTCTATGATTATCTAAATGTTTCGGTGAAGAATGAGCAAAACGCTTACGTCTGTTAAGGTCAATGTTCTCCTAACACAATTAATTGATTACTGGTGTATTGGCGCATTTGTGATGGCGTCACGCAGCCTGGACCAGCTGCTCGGGGGGCTGATGAGTTGTGATTCGGCGAAAATTTACGTGGAAAAGAACGCGCATCAGCTGCCGGAGGGTTTAAAAGTTTCCTCTACAATGGAAGATGGCACGACGCAAGTAACTGAGTGAGGCTGAAAAACAGAAATATGGTTCGAGAAAGAAAAGCTAGAGTGAATATGAAGGAACTGATGAAATAACTAAGGTGGAAAACTTGTGGAACGGATTGTGAATCGGGTGAGCAAATTTGAGAGAACACGTTAACAGGGAGAGATGATAATGACCAGGTTACTAGTAGGAAAACCGACTGAGTGACACAGTGACACATGGAGAAGTGATAATGATCAAGTTACCAGTGAAAGGAAACCGACTGATTGATACAGTGATTCAGGGAGAGGTGATTATGATCAGGTTACGAGGAAGGGAACCGACTGAGTGACGGGCATAGATAGAGTTATCTCTAGTAAGGAAACCGACTGGGTGAAGATAGATAGTGTTGTTAATGTGGCTAAGCCCCAGTTGATTCTGCAATGGAAGAGCCACTGCCGGCACACAGACCTAAGTTCAGGAATCCACCGGTGTGAGCGTGTTGGGAGTGTTTCAGCAGGAGCAAGGCCTCGTATTAGGCTTGTACCGACGTAATATTATGGTTGAGCCTGCCGGGTGCAGTGGTTGGGCACGACATTAGAACCAGCTCAACCGTATTGGGTGAACCCCGGGCGAACAGAGATCAGAAGGGACATTTCCTAGTCTATACTGGTATGAATGGAGGGCCGTGAGTTGCCCGCACTTCCGCCGCGACAGGTGAGCACCGTGTTGACTCTGGGTTTATCTAATGCAAGAGCTGTGAAATGTGTTTGTATATGTTTGAGAATAGATGTGTTATTCGTTGGACCATGAATGGTCGCGTAAAGAGAACCGAAGTGTGTTGCCGGTGTGTTATTTAGGTATCGATTGGTTTGACGTGGGTTCAAGAGGTTGTGGCAGGGATGTGCCGGGTCTGCAATCTTGTTGAAGAATTGAGTCTCTCTCATATCGAGATGGTGTTTGAGAGAGAGGACCTTGGTTTCCTCATGTAATGCAAAATGGGTGTGGTCTGTGTACAACCCGTTGCGATGCGCAATTCGTGTTAGATAGACAAGGTTAGCTCTAGTAAGGAAACCGACTGAGCTCTAGTAAGGAAACCGACTTAGCTCTACTAAGGAAACAGACTGAGTGAGAGGCAATGATAGAGTTAAGTGCAATAAGGACACCGATTGAGTGAGGGGCATAAAAAACGTTAGCTCTATTAAGGAAACCGACTGAGTGAAGGGCATAGATAAAGCTAGTTAGCTCCAAGACAAGGCGAGAAAGTGGCATGGATAATGACAAATAAAATTAACTGTGGGTAGAGACGGAAGGAGAGCGGACGAAACCAACTGAGGCCACAGCCCTTCTGACTCTGACGAAGAGCGGGGGCGGAGAGGGTAGTTGATCATGATGGAGAAGGGGTGGGTTAGCAAGATAAAAGTAGACGGATGGGATGGGTACAGTAGATGCAGTGAGGGGGTGGGGTGAAGGAGGCAATCGAATGTAAGGTGAGGGGGCGAGAGAGGGCAGCGAGTTGGGGGAGTGGAAGAACTGAGCAGCGAAACGAGACTGCCCCGAGCGCGGGGCATCAGAGGGTGTGGCACCAGGGATCAATACTGTGAAGGGGAGGGCGGGGCGGAGCGCGAGGACACACCCCCTGTAGGAGGACACGGGCACGATGACACACCCCTTCGAGGAAGACACGGATACAAGGATACACCTCTTGAAGGAGGACACGGTCACGAGAACACACCCCACGGATGCAACCACGGACACGAGCACACACCCATAGGAGAACACGGGCACGAGGACCCGTCTTTTGCAGGAAGGCACGGGCGCAAGAGCACACCTCTTGAAGGAGGACACTTGCATTAAGACACATACCTTGGAGGTGGACTGGGCACAAAGACAAATCCCTCGGAGGACACTAGCACGAAGCCACACCAACTGGAGGATGGCATGTTCAAGAGGACACACCAACTGGAGGACGACATGGGAACGACGGCACACCCATCAGAGGAGAAAAATGGGCCGGACGGCACACCCTTTAGACGAGGAAGTGGGCACGAAGGAATGAGAATACGGACAGGGGGTCCCACTACTTCGAATAAGATGCCGCATGAAGAACACACCTGTTGGATGACGAGACGGGCACGAAAACATGTCTACTTCCACGTACCGTGTCATCTTTTATGGGGCGTGTCCTCGTGTCCGTGTCCTCCTTAAAAGTGTGCGTTCTCCTGCCTGAATTCTCCTCCAGAGGGTGTGTCATCGTGTCACGCGCGTTCTTTGGAAAGGTCGACGTCCCTTTTGGAAGGATTGGCTCTTTGAAGCTCGCAACGCCTTCATTGGAGGGTACCCACACTTCTAGAATGAGGCCCTAGACCAAGCTGCAGCTTCTAACCAGATACCTAGGTAAAGGAATGCCCTCTTTAAGATGACACAGCCAGACGGGCACGCGCTAGCAAGACGCACGCAGCGGCCCCTTTGACAGGAGAACAGTCTCTGCGTAAGTCAGTCCTCTTTAGTTCATGTTCCCATGCCCCAAAGGGTAGATCCTCCGCCCCAACCCCCCCCCAGCACTGAGAAAGATGCTACCGCTACTCTCAGCGCCTGCTCTCCGTCGAGCGTGAGGCAGACATTCTCTTAGTCACGATACGAACTTTCGTTGTCCCAGCCCGCGTTTTTTTCATGAAACTAAGCCGTGCTTTTGAGCAGAGAAAATACGCAAGTGAGAGTGACTCTCTCTTCCGTTAAAGGGAAGATACGACTAAAGAAGCAAAAAGAGCAAGACGGAAAACACTGATAAAAAATGCTATGTGTGGCTCTTGTTAGAACCTTTTGGTGAGGCTGTCGACTCACATCCCAGCGAAAAATTCAGTGAGGAATTTCGTCGGCTGAACTTCGGGGGCTGATTGATCGACGATATGCCGCTCTTATTTATCAGCGAGGCTAAGGGCGCGATACAACTGGCCGCCTCTGCAGGCATTACTGTGGGTATGCATGCTCTCCTGTAGAGCTCGTCAATAACAGAGCTATTCAATAGAAGCATTGGGTGATCGACACTACTGGCAGTATCAAAACTGAGGTACACTTCATGAAATGAAATTTGAGAGATAGAAGACAACGGAAGGAATTTTAGAAGAACAACCAACACATTTAAAACGAAGCAGTGGAACAGGATGGCTTTGTTAGGCAAAAACGCTGAAGAAAGACTTTACCTTGAGGAGGCTGAGGCCGATAAGTGTATCGACGTTAGAATAATTCGGAAGGAATCGGGATCAAAGTTCAATATTGTTAATCAAACTTTTCTATCATTGCGTATATTTGTGGGAGTAATCAACATAAAATGTGAGCAATGTTTCTACAACGCCTATCAAACTTCAGGTTCTTAGGTGGACGATCACACATTAACTCCAGTTAGACATCACTGGGCACGACCCAACACTAGAATCGATGCCACGCTTTATTCTGTCCAATAAAATTGTTCGGTAAGCCAGGGCTTCAGCCAATGCCATTTAAGCCATGCACGGGCCCATGTTGGTCAGGCGACCGGGACTGCGTTGGGGGAGCTGTTCGGATATGGATTCTAGATAATAGGATACGAGAAATTGAATTGAAAGAAGACATAATATAAACAGATATTTAATAACAAACTAAGGTATTGAGCGGTCGATTATTTTGTTGGCCTTTCGGTGAATGATTTTATTCCAATTGTGAATAAAATAAATTTAATCTTAGCAATCGGAGCTCCACCATGAAGTAGAACAACATACATGCATCATAACTGTAGCTTCGTATGAATCAAAACTATCATAGAAGTTACAGTTTTAGAAGTGGTCAGAACTTACACACTATTTTGAAACAACGATAACACCTCTAATATTAGAGCTGCAATCAAAGAATATGGACCTTACTTAATATTTGATATCGAATATACCAAACGTTCTGTAAGCCCTATTTAAATATGTTCACAATGTAGCCAATAGACATTAATTTTCAGAATTTGGTAATTGTAAAATTATTCGACTAGGATATGAAACACAACGAAAACGATTTCACAAAGAAATGCAAACATTTGACTCATAAGACTCGTCGATCGACAAACATTTCCACGCAAGTGCACGCCACGATCGGAAATGCATCAAGGCAAATTCACCTACGCAAAAAAACAACCCAAATGAACAGCTGAGATGCCGCTATCCCTCATACTTCGGGCGCCCTTGCATGAGATCAACAAATAAATTGATCAAAGATCCTGGAACTATAATGATTATACCATTGTTATTAAAACATATCGCTCGAAGTATTATGACTAATAATAATTCCTAAGGTAATTACTCAAGCCATTAGGCGCTGAAGACCG
>SDVV010014343.1:0-14831 GCA_016164225.1 Gammarus roeselii | reverse complement strand
TTATAAATGTAGGCACACAATCTGCTAAAGATTGGTAAAACCACAGGGTCAAGTGGATAGATTTGATAAGTATGAAGGTTAAATCAATGAAGAAAAATACCTAACATAAGTATGAAACGGGGAAAATATACAATCTTTGCTAATTTTAGGTGGTTAGAATGGGTTAGGTTTAAGGCCATCATTACAGACCTTCAGTGAAAAATGTTAAAGTGGATCTTGTGAATGGTCTAAAAAGTGAAATATTCTGAATGGGAACGCAGTCTCATAACAAAAGCCTGCATGAATCAAAAAATTCTAAGTGTCTAAACTGTAAACGAAATGCAAACATTTATAAAAGTAAGACTTGCGGGAATAAGCATCTAGCAAGACCTGCGATTGGATAACATAATTGAGATGCACATTCAATTATTGAAGAATTTCAACACTACCACTCAACACAAATCCGGTAAAATAGTTCTCCAAAGCAATATGGAACCGGACCCAAATCCAATGTCGATAGGGGAAACACACCAAATTTTTGATGCTTTACATCCAAATAAACGTATTTTATACCCAATATTCCATGAAATTAGGCAAATTTATATCGAATACAGATATATTCCTATAATGTCAAATCAAAATGTTCACCAACATCTTAAAAAAGTAGCCAAATAAGATTCTCTACTCTACCCTAAGCAAGAACGATTAACTATTATATACGGTGTATCCAACCGCACCCAGATGATGAACCCTACTCCAATATCCGACGCGATCTGGTTCATGACTAAGATCATATACTAACATAACAGCCATACCGAAAATAACTGACATTTAACGCTGAGGTAATGTGAAAAAATTATATTTTTACCATCATACTATTCAAATCTATAATAAATTCCTAGACCTAAATTCCTAGACCTAGCGTATGTACGTGAAATGGGAGTACAAATCCAAGCCTACTGTGTCATTGAAATGAACTCTATAATGCTTTATTAGGTCACTCCTCAGCAATCTACCGCTGATATATAACAAATTTAGAGGTAACACATAGTCATGATACGATGCCACAGACGAACCTCACATCTATTAACCCATCGTCTCTGAACAGCCTCGAACAAAGACACACCCTGGACACAACCAAAATCTAGACACATCTACAGTGACCAGGAATGAGTCTCAGGGAGTGTGTGACCATAAAAAGCTGGGCTTCTGTTTACTGATGTCTTAAGTAAAACACTACAACGATGAGTAGCTTGTCGCATAACCTCACTATCAAACCCATGAAACTCAAGATCGACGTCTACAAGAAAGTACATAATTCACGTTGAACATGGATGAAGTCTAGAATGTCAACCAAAAAGTATAAACCACCTCTACACTAGGACCCATCCATCCATTAAATTATCATCTAAACGTTAAACTACACATTTGCTAGGGATCAATGACGAAAATTCCACACCTTGCAGTATGGACATACATCTCTTAAACATACATTCCTTTGATTCTTGCGAAAAAAAAACTTAACATCAACAACATATATAAAATAGCTGAATAAGGTTCTCTATTCTGCTATAATTCATAAATAAATTGTACTACATTATGGTCTCCATCCTAATATATCGGTCCATTCACACAAACAGCATAAACGGAATGAACTTTTGCCTAGGGGACTCTCTAACTCCTCCTAAATATTGAAGAATGATCGTACAATAAATATACAATGCCCTAACAGCAAGATCAAGTTTGTAACAAATCGTCTGTTCTATATTTATAATAATTACGTTAAATATTGTATCAGGATGAAAGAATATATATAAAACACTAAATATGAACAACATGTAACTAAATTAGACATAAAATAATGTTCTAAAATGTAGATACATACGTAATATATCCTAAATTGTATAAATAATCAACAGATTGCATTGAAGATGCAAATTCAACAGAGAACCTACAGAACTGAAAGACCTATACTAAAACTCACGAGATAAAACAAAGCAAGAAGATTAATTCTCTACCATACCCAAAACATACATTAAAAACGTGATGAATGAGAATGAACTATCATTCAACCACACAAACAAAAAATATGAATAAGATACCAAGACATGCAGGCAATGTCAGCTACAACTTCTGTCCATAACAGAGATAAATTAACATCTCTTTAACTAAAGTAACTATGGCTTAATCGTAACAGATGTGTCATATATACATATAAAGCTACCACAATGATGCAACAACCGACCCCATTATGCCTGAAATAATGTGGAAGCTGCAAGCCTAAAATACCCTAGAATGTCTATAACTGTATGAGTTAACTGATCGGAATTCCAAAAACAGCGCAAATTCATCATAAATCAATCGTTCATTGCTAATTATACATAACCTAATATTTTAACTTACAGTAAACCCATATCGTTCAAGTATTTTCGCTATTGGAAAAACGCAACAATGGAACACTGATATAAATGTTTCAAAACTGGATAATGCAATATGGGGTAGAAAGAAACTCGTAACGAAGGTACAGCATCCAAAGAAAAAAAATATATACAAACAACCTGACAATAACCCTTACTATTTCTATAGATATTATATACATATGAAATAAATAGATGGGAAACACAGAACCTTGCTTGTAATCCTACCTTCAAGCTGGTACAAACATGGCCGTTCGCACACTAAGGCTGCAAATTGAAATATAAGACATGCCTACCACACTAATCCAATAAAAGAATATATAGTGATAAATGAACAAAACATACGAAAATATCCCAACCCCTCACCGCTACGAACCCACCAATCAAACATCGATTGAGTCAGATATACAAGTAAGAGATTCTTCTCTGGGAATGATTCAGTCATCCTGTAAATATTGTATCTATTTTCCTTCATCGGATACCTCACAGCATTGGAAAAAACGAATGGAGGAGATACTGAAGAAGAAAGTATAGCTTAGCGCAGAGTACTGATTAAAACAATCTAATAAAAACTAACAAAAAACTTATTGAATCTATGCCAGATGTAAAATTGATCAACAGCGAGCAACGTAGAAAATGATATCGAGGTTGAAAAATTCATCATGAAGGTGTCCGGAAAGGGAGGCTTTTTGATATAAAATAATACATATAAATTATTATCAATAAAAATCCTATAAATGTATGTTTATCAAAACCCCAAAAAAACTTTTAGAGGACACAGCATCGAACATGCAATATGAAAGCAACGAAGTTGCAATATCCCCTCAAGCATTGAAATGCTAATACCCCTACGTAAATATATAACCCGTTAACATGTATAAGCTATCCGTTAGGTGACTCGGGGCACCAAACCAGTTCCGGTACCCTCCGCCGCTCGCTCCCTTCCCCGTTTCTACGCGAACCCCCGTACGCTCGGTGAATCAAGGTTGCATGCACTGCGCCCTACCCCCGCCCACCAAAATGACTATAGAAAGCGGTTTTCGGTGCACTTATAGCTACTCATATCATTGGCAGAAGCATTGTGAGCTAAACATGGCATATAACGCAATATCTCTGTGATTCAAAAGTCGCAATTCATGCACATCGATTCAAAAAAGTTACCAGATATTATTTTTTATTGGGCTCAATGACGCCCTCGACATAATGAATATGGTGGCGAACTCATTTTTTACCATTCCGCTCCAAATGTGTCACCGCAGCACTAACACGTTTCGCTTTCGCGATCTTTTTTTTAAGCCCAATTTTGTGAGGACAGGTTCGGGGTACAATGGTAAGGAAGACATGTAATCGTTGTAATCCATCAATAAATTCACGACGAGATCTGTCTCCATTTCCTCAAGCGGAACTGAACTACTCTGTGCCTTATATTTTTCCGTCTTTATCCACTAGAACATAACTGTACATGCACAATTGGTGGTTACTCACTACATTTTTCTCCTCTTGGCATGGAACAAGTACGCTTTCACAGTCATAATAGGCCACAAGGGGCAGTTACATTGTTGCATGCATGGCTGAGAATTGGTACATCTCGCCTTCTTCAGGCATACTGATATTATGCAAGCCTTTACTGAACAAACACAATTTCACATGCCCAGAGTTATTGCATTCATCCATGCCCTGCATACAATATGAACAATAAAAGTTGTCTCTATGTCTTGTGTGTCTAAATGTTTTCATAAATGTAGTGAAACATAGGATGAGGGCGACATGATTAGCCTCCAACATTTGAACCAGGTGGACCGTGCGTTCCTCACTGGCTTCTAAACTCCCTCAGTAAATACTGACAAGACCATAACCTTTATTTTCTTTTGTTATTTGATACAGATTACATTAACCTCTTATAAGAGGAAAGTCCTCTAGGACAAAACGTTTGTTCAATGCAAGTTTTAAGAAATTAAAGTGGCTTTGTACAGGAGATACGTATTACATGGTTGTCGTTTTTTAATTGAGAGATTTGTGGAAGTGTACAATCAAGCTAGTGAGCATGCAGTTGTTGTTTTTAGCTTTGATGTTGACAATGTGGTAGCGGCCTGGTCATTTTCTGGGCCAAGGAACATAATTCACCGTACGTTGTTCCATTAACCCCAGTTTTGTAGAATTTAAGCTCAACACTGGTTACAGTTTCAATGGACCACCCACTACCTTCTAGCTTCTGTTTCTCTGATCTATTATGCAAATCAAATCCGAGATCCTCAATCAGCTCGCTACGAATGATGTTTTCTGTTAGCTGGAATTTTTTTGTGTTAAGCACCTACTTCTTGCCGTCATCTACAGATCCATCTTCTACTAATTTGCCTATTCTACCATTCACGCTGCATTGGAGTCTTTTGAATTTGCCTAATTTCAATGTATAATTTTTCTGTAGCTCCTCGCATCCCAATGTAATCATGGAAGATATGTTGGCATGTTCAGTGATTGGTACGACTTTGTTTTGTACAAAATTGTTTTCCTAATTTCCTTTAAAGGTAGGCGTATGAAAAATAGGCTCATGTATCGCAGCCGAACCATCAGTAGGCTGAGTGATGAACTGTTCCGAAAACGGATCAGTAGGCTGAACTCCGGGTTGTCCCGGAGCAGTAGGCTGAATTCCGGGTCGTTCCGGAGCAGTAGGCCAAACCCCGGGTTGTTCCGAACCAGCAGTAGGCTGAACTTTGGGTAGGTCCTAAGACGGATCAGCAGCAGCAGCACCGGGTTGCGGGATTTCGTAGCGCTTACGGACATTGCGGGCTAGGTTGCGAGCTTGCGAGACTAAAGCATGCGAACAGTACAAGGCTAGGTTGCGGACAGACGTCATTTCACTGTGGTCCACGAAAACACTCGGCATCATCCAACAATGGCGTATCCGCCATCACCATATCATCTTGATTCGTCCTACAAGAAGAAACAAATAACAAAGTTATTGAAAAATATATCTAGAATAAAAAAAACTAACAGAGTTTAGGAAATTTGTCTTTAAAAATAGACATGTTGGAAGTCCTTACATTTCGAGGATGGTGTGTAGCCGACAAGATCAAGGCACCAATAATGCCTGAGCTGCAGCATTCGCTGTTTTATACAACAGTTGCCATACACCGCCAGATAACCATAAACAAACAATATGGTTGCCGTACACTGCCTGATGTACGATGTGTACGACAACTTGGGTATTTAACAACGAAACCCAATCAATACCAAAATATAACCAAAACAAAACCGCTATGCGTGTTGTAACATGTTTGTCTGCAGCGGTGGGGTCATTTGAAACTGGCACCATTGAGACGATGGAGACACACATCATCAGTTTCTCATCGAGTAAACATCCGGCTCCTCAAGATTGATCAACAATGATCAACAACCTTAACAACATTTCAAGTTATCTTGTACATTTTGAGGATGGAGGAACAAGTGTCTATTTTAATAAGACAAGACACGTTGAGTGCGGAGCTGGAAGGCAACTCGGAAGAAATATCGCTCGTGTTTAGACTTTATAGTTAGCTTCCTCGGTCTAGAGGTTACCATGCTGGATCACAGTACATCTTAGCCCAAATCACTTGGGTGAATATCGGAAGACAATACCCTTGGACATACCAGACAGATCATTCTATAGTGGAAGCGCCTTCACAACCTATGTTGAAGATGATCCTGAAGGAAGATCCTGCTGTTAACATATCCTAACTATTAAAAAAAATATAAAAACATAATTTTGCGCACACTAACCTTTGTAATGCATCATCTCTAACTTTGTAAAAGTCTGTTTCTGAACTCGATGTCTGTTGAGACTGTTGCGGGTAGCGGCAGGCTTGTGTCTACCACGGTGGTCTCTGCCACGGTTGTCGAGGTTGCCATTCATGAGGCTGCTGCGAAGAACGTTGCTGACAGTGTTGCCTGTTAACAGGCAGCGGATGACGCTGGTAGTTCAGTTTACTGTATCCAGGATAGCCCTGATTGTTTAAGTGGTGCCTGTATGCGTTATACCCGGGCCTGGCCAGCGGATAGCCCTGGGGCGGGTAATTTGCTGGAGAGATATTGTACTGCGTCGGTCTGCACATGAAGGAAAATTGATACTTTGTTGTAGGAGATAAACCGTTTTGCTCTAGCAGGGAATACCTTGATTAAAGAGGACAAAAATATGTAGGCATTTCGGTAAACACATTCTAACAGAACTCTACATGTGAAGTTCCGGGTTGCATTGGGGCTTTGATTATCCCCGATCGAGTTGTTAAAACGATCTGTTGAGTATAATAGTAATGAATTTACGTAATGAATTGATTGCTGGGAAAAAGTTACGGATTAACCGACGGAAGCCCGAGACTTGATAATGAAATTTTTTAAACACAGATGAGTAATTTTTTTATCATGACCAATCCAACTTTAAAGATGTGAGACGGGGAAAAATAGCCACGCTTATATTTACATGATGTTGCGTCCATCGAACGAGTCTTTGATTCGAGTACATCCGAGATGGAAGACATCGGCAAAGGAGAGAGAAAGTATATTTCATTGAAATATTAGTAAGTTGTGTATCTTCTGTTGGCTAGGATGGAGACGGTTAGGTATGCGGATTACAACCTATTCAAAAATCCCACACGATTGTTTGTGAGGGGGTTCTCAACTAGTGGGAAGAGTGTTTTGGTCGAAAAATTGCTTACTAAACACATTGATAGCTTCGACGAGGTGATCGTTTCGGGTTCAGAGCATTTTCCTGGAAAGAAACATGAGAAAATGAAAATTCATACAGGCCAAATCGCGTTCGATCCATAGTAAAAAAAAATCTAAATGTAGACTTCATGTAGTGTACGACGATTTCATGGTGGAATCAGAGTCTCTACGTATTGTTGCAAATGTTTTTGTCAAAGACGCCACGCAAATATTGGTGCGATATATTATAACTAATCCCTCTTTCACTCTAATCTATTCCACCGTACAATATCTTTGAATATCACACACTTGTTGTTCTGCGCATGCACGATATAAATAAATTACGTTATTTTGGAAAACATCCCTTGCAAAAGACAAGATTGAGTCGTTTGTCTCCGTATATAAGTTGCATGCGAACAAAAAACAATATGGGCACGTCTTGATCAGTTTCACGCAGCCAAGTGATTCGAAACTCATGATTGAGCACAAATTGCAGGACATGAAGTTCAACAAGTATTGCTGCTATAAAATATAATGTATGCCTGATTTGAGACTAGTATTGAATTAGAGTGAAGAGTGTCTACTATATTTGTCCGTCTACAAGAAGACGTGATGTCGAAAAAATTCTACGGGGGTCACGATTTATGCAAGCTCTGTTGAAATTTAGCAGACACATGGTCACAGCTGTGCGTCCTGGATCGATTCTCTGTGCGGATGTTGCCTTTATAAAAGATTTTACAAATAAACATGGCAGAATGAGATATTCATTGATCGTTATTGATATGTACAGCAAATATTTGTGTGTACAACCCTTGAAAGCTTTTATATTTTCAAATATGATTGCAGCTTTTGATGCTGTATTCAACGAACTAGTATGGCCTGCATCTCGAATCTGTTCAGATCAGGGAAGTA
Organism: Gammarus roeselii; assembly: GCA_016164225.1. NCBI lineage: Eukaryota > Metazoa > Arthropoda > Malacostraca > Amphipoda > Gammaridae > Gammarus > Gammarus roeselii. The sequence goes on along the minus strand of SDVV010014343.1, from coordinate 6,846 downwards.
AGTTTAGGAATACATTTCTTGAAGCATATTTGACGGGCAAGAACGTATCCATTTATTACACCTACAACAAAGCTATTTAAGTGTCACCTGCCGAGCGTGTCACGTTGAAACTGAATTTGGGCAAATATATGCATGCTAAAAAGACGGAACGCTACATAGATGACTTGCAAACAATTTTGAACTCGAAAATAGGGCTCCGCCTTCATCATTTATGGGCCGGGTGCCCTTTGACGTTTATTTATTGAACAATGCAAAAGAAATCCAGGCACTGCTGTCCGAAATGTATAGAACACGACGTAGAAGAATATTAGTGTCCAGCACACAACTAAATAATGGAGCGTATGTAGGCTTACAGTGCAATGATCCCAGTCTCAAAAAATTCAGGAAAGGACACGAACCAAAGTTTACGAAGGAAGTGTTTTGTATTTTACGTATTACTCAAAATCCCAACACACAGACCTATGAAATAACACCGTTCGATACTGATGAGCCCATCAAAGGTTTTGCCTACAGGCAGGAATTAGTTCAGTATAACAGACCTGATAGTTATTCCTCCAAGGTCTTGAAAAGCCGAACTAGACGAGGCAGGAAGCAAATCTACGTGAAATACATGGATTATTCCAATAGCTAACCGGCGTGGCTTAAGGAAGAAGACATCGTAGCGTAATGTGTGATAAACGCACTTTGAAACGGAAATTGAACTTTTATGATAAACTAAATTAATTAAAATCTTCCGAACGTAGTCAGCTTATCAAACAATCAACTGATAAAGAATTAAAAATCATCTGCGAAATATTTACCAATATACTGAGCGAAAAATTGGTCTGTGACAAACTAATAAAAATCGAATAATTAAATTCAATTCTATAACAAAACAATTAGGCAGTAAATCATCCGGACACAGAAGGAAAATTTTATCAACCCTGCGTGGAGACTTTCTGGTAAATGTATTACTACCCGCTGCAGTCAGTTTCTTGACATAAATAGTTCATTGATGCATCGGTTTACTATGTTGTTCCAAAATCCAAGATGGATAAGCTTACAAAATATTCGGTTGGTGGTAGCGCTACACCCTTATCTGTTACAACAGGGCCAGAAGAAACAGAACATAGCAGTCAATACCGCAGTCAAAAGTTAAATGAACGTGTGGACGATATGCTAGATTTCAACACATCGCCTGTAATAGAACTAAATTTATTTTGTTTTATCCAAGGACTATATCGCACTAGTATCACTGAAAGAAAATAATGCAACACCGGAACCGATCAAACAAAAGGAGCGAAATAATGGCGATGTTGCAGCACTATATACAGCCACGTGCCCCCCCCCCGTGGCTAAATCAATGTCCCCGAGTTTGCTCCACTACCTGAAAACCAACACACCACTTATATTTGAAACGAACGGCTTCGTTAGCCACCCCATGTCCAAAGTCGTATTTACGTTCTCGATCTCCTCAAAGGTTTGTTGGTCTACAAGACAGTGATAAACATAGATGTCAATGACCTCATTCAAACATTCCTAGACCAGTTCTGGGACAGGTAATAAAGTAACACTCTAGCACGGGTTCGTAACACTGACATAACACTCGCAAAGATCTGTTAAACATCAACACTGTTATACGAACACTGTAAAAAAAAAACATCATTGGTAAAAATCACAAAACAGCATAAACTGCTACGAGAAACATGTTTGACTATGACAGGGTGAAACATGTATGCCACCGCACTTCCTTGCGGGAGGTAGGGTCTCATCGCGATCAAGAAATAAGCTCCCATGAGCACCCAACACAGCACGCTTGTGGATGACTGGCATTAGAACGTATGCAAACAGGAAATAAATAGGGTCGCCTACCGAGGGGAATATCCCCAAAGTTCCTAAAAACACTGATATTCCTCTACAACGCCACGTATCACAACACTGATGCTTTAGGAAAATATAGATGAGTTCACTGTAAATTTCTTACCTCTGGAGAATGATCAAGCACAAAAACACTTCACACTGAGCCAGAGAACCTCCTGATACGTCACCGTGATCGGCGCTCGAGCGTTTGCTTATCTGTAGATCACGGTGGCCGTGAGGTGCACTTGTTCGACCCTGTCTACTGTGTCAGGGTGAAACAAGTTTGCCAGCCGCACGACCCGGGTAGCTGTGTCTGCCTTTCTACCATATTGGAGTAGGGCTGTTTCGTACCGCTTAGACGCCGGGCATATTATGGACTTACCATGCCGGGCATATGATGCACACTACCACGCCGGGCAAATTATGGACCCGGAGACACCTCCGTGGCTGTGTTGGCGACATACCGCGTCGGGATGTATTAGCGACATCACGCTTATGTTGAATATCGGTGCATAAATGATGCCTAAATAATGTTACATTTCCTACTGAATCAGTGTATATATATATAGCTGAGTTTTAAATAAAACACTATAACTCGAGCAAGCATAGAGATGCCACGTTTTTTCTAGCAACGTCTAAAGATTTATATCATAATTGTTGTTATTTCGTTGCTGATCAGTTTTCATTCAATCGATCTGAAAATAAGCTCATATATTTATCAACAAATCTCATGTGATATGAAATTCGGGTATAATATGACAGCGTATTTGATAAACAAAAAGAATACCAGTGCGAATGATCCATTCGCAGGAAATAACATCACACTAATTAAATATATGCCACGTGTAAATTGATCAAGTTGTTAGCAATGTAGAAAACGAGTAGAGCAGTGTACGGAGATGATAGGAGATAAGGTGTGAACCTTGGGTGAAGAGAAAAAGACGCAGTCAAGGCATCCCATGTGAAAGTTACATGAATGTTTAGATGTAAAAACCAATGTTTTATAAATAAAATTATACTTGAAAATTTTTTTTATCATTATCCCTATACACTCAGAGGACTAGCAATGGAATGGCAATACAACATGCCATGCATTGAAATGCGATAAAAAAATATCGTGTACCAACGGTAACCTATATATCTGAAAGCCGTCCGTCCGCCCACCCGAGTGACTCCGACCCCGCCAAAACCGGTTCCAACCCCTTCGCACCGCCCGCCCGAATGAGACACCCAACCCTCCGCCCACCGCTAGGTATTCATATCTATAAACTTTCACTGAAACATTCTTGTATACCTTTAACTACTAATATCAATACCAAAAAACACCTAGCAAAGTAACACAATTAACACCATGTTATATAAATAAACGTGTGGTACAATTGGTCATCGTAAAAGAATGTTTATTTTCTTAGGAATTACTAATTAGGGCGAATTCTGACATTAATTTGTTTGATGATCATCCATGTATCCGTTCATTTTTTTTTATAAATTGAATTATATTTCCTTTTATATTATTGAGCAAACTGAAATTGAAAAAAAAAAATTAGAGCGAGCATTTCCAATAATTCGGAAAATGAACCAATATCACTATTGTGAAAGGAAATAAAGAATTTCCGCTGCTTATTCCGTCCTCTCTAAAGCAGTAAGACTCAGCATATATCTGCATTGAATAAATGTAACGGATAGGGAAATTATTCAGTTCCGCCAAACAGCTGGCAGTAGCTGGCAGATATTAGGCGGCAAGTCTTGACATGCGTTTAAGTAGTTAAAAGAGGTCTGAAACGTGCCCTGGGGATAGAGGGTCTGAAACGTGCCCTGGAGATAGGAGGTCTGAAACGTGCCAAGGAGATAGGGGAGCTGCCGTGCCCTGGAGACCCCATAGCCGAAACGTGCCCTAGAAACCCTATAGCCAAAACGGTCCTTGTGATTGTTGTTGATTGTTTATAATTACGCGTAGTATATAATTCTATTTTTCATGGTGTATGTCCATATTTATCTATTTATGTATCGTATAATTTAGTATCGCAGGCCTTGCTGTCATTTCAATGGGTACTTATTTCTAGTCTTTGCTCGACCAATAACTTATCTAGGGTTTACTGTAGTGACACTTATAGCGTTGTGATAGGTTTAAATTCTTCTTGATAGTATATGGTATTTAATCGATCCGGCTGTATGTATAGTATATATTCTTGTTAAATCTCCGGAAACGGCTCTGGGGGGAAAAGATCTCACGGAAACAGCCATAAGGGGGGGGATAAATAGCTGAAACGGCCTATGGTGAATATTGAATTGCTTGTGATTATTAGTGTATTGTAAATAGGAATGGTAAAGAGTAAGAATTATTGTATGAATTCGAGCTTATTTAATTGGCATATCCGCACAAAATGTTAGCCTGGTACATAGGAGGTTGACTGTTTGCGTAGGATTTAATTATTTTTATAATATATAGTTAAATAACTTATTTTTCAGTGTCGCAGGCAGCGCTGTTATTTCAACTTGCTTTAATTTTTCTATTAAATGATGTAAATACCGTTGTAATTTCAACTTGCTATCGTTGCTCGATCATTATCTAATTTAGGTATGTTGACCAAATACATGTTAGTTAAAATGCGAGATTAGGTAGATTATATGTTAATATAGAGCAAGAGCGATAGTATTGGACAAAATTCAGCTGATTTTCCCTTTCTATGCATATATTTTTTTCACAGTTACATCAATCTATTTTCATCCTATTATGAGCGATTGCAAGGGATTACGTTCACGTATTTTCAATCCATATGACTGGACAATAAAACATCCATGTTAAAGTTAAATTTATTCATTCATTTCATAAATACATAGTAGCATGGTTACAGGGGAACATTTACATATTAGGAATATTTTGAGAATAAAACCTGAAGACGTGGATGTACTTTCGTCATTCACCCGAGTGTATTCGCCAAAGATGGCCTCACCCTGCTGACGCCTCCTACCAAGTTAAATACATGTTTACATCGAAATCATCACCCAAGACACATCACCTCCTATTTTTAGTGACGGTAGGTTCTACATCAATGAATTTTTGGAAATGTCTGGATGCGCATAGGCAAGAATAGTGCACGCATCAACATAGTACCGATTCATCTCAAACTTACTGAGCCAATTTTTAATAGTGCGTATAGTTTGAAGCTGACATGCATGTGTGCGCATGTTGTTTATGGTCTCAAAGTGTGTGTATGTTTCCTGGTTATGGATGTCTCTGTATTGTTCATGTCTGATTTTGGCTTATGTCTGATAATTTACACCTTCTGCAGCTGATTTTAGTACCGTAGAACTCGAGTAACGAACTCTATTGCTTTGATTGGAAGCAAATGATTTCACTCGGGTAGTCGTTGGCTGTTTTGCTATCCAGTAGTCTCAGTTGTCCTTTCTTTGATTCATCGTACAAGGGATGATTTTTGGGGTAGATAGAGAAGTCCATGTATTCAGCCAAAGGAGCTTGCCGCATTTTCCGTCTCAATGTCGGCCACACATTCGAACTGGATCAGAAACGAGTCTGTGTCCGAGTAGATGAGTCAGACGTTGTCATCGTATTCAGGTTTCAGAGTGTCATAAAAGAAGCTGTAGACTTTTGCTTTAGATTCTGTTTGGAGCTGATGATATATATTTAAATAAATCTATATATTTACGTTACCTTAGGTAACCGAGTGTTACTAGAATTGCAGAGTATTCATCACATTTTCAATACTAGGCATACTGTGTTGCAATTCATTGCATGTCATGTTGCATAATTGCAAATTTTCATTCCGAGGCATTCGAGTTAAAATGTAGGATATTGCAAACAAACATTTGCAAGCTATATTTTATTGATAATAGTATTTTTAGCACATGTATATTAGGGAATTACATGGGTTTATCATTGATACCAGAAGAAAAACTATCCGCTTCGAAAATTCGATGTCAGCAACTGTTCGGAACATAAGTAATGACTCCGACTTTCCTCTCTGGTCTTATCTTGATCAGCGGTATCAGAGGCACTCGACGGCTTCTTTATCTATGATAAGCATTATTTGTCCCCTGGAGGTGTCGGCTGATTATCATATTTGTGTAGGATCTATCATCTGGGTGTATTCTTATTTCTCTGGTCCATTGAGTTCTAGACTGCTACCCTTAAAACACATTTTAGATAGACGGATACCTATGGGAGTATAGTATGCATTACTTCAAAACCTATCCATATAACCAAACCATTGTTTCTCGATTTCAGCGAGTTTATTCTCGACGCTAGTTTTTTTTTGCATATAGAGACATGTTTATGACATCTAATATTTTCAGTCTTTTTTATTGGCGCCGATTTTCCCATTTATTATATTTTCCTAGCACTCAAACGTTTGAGACATGATTCTCGCTCTTCATGTTTCATTTCCAACAATTTAGAAACAAAGTCATACATGCATTTGATTTTATTATACCATTTTACACTTTTTATACTTGATACCGTTTTCTTATCCCATTTGATAATTCGGTTCCCTTCAACTTTATCAGGTTTTTCTTCACATGACATCTCCGCGGTTTCACTGTCAATGGGTTCCTTTTCACCTAAAGTATCTCACGTTTTCCCATATTTTCACTATTTCCTTTTTTGTCTAAGGTTTGGGCTTTGTTGTTTTGATGTTAAAGGTAAAGCCTTTTATATACTACTCGCACCCTATTGAGCAATGTCTATCTCATTATTTTGGGAACCCAGGTCCGGCTTATTATGTTCTATCAATACGCTCTTTGCGTCCTTAGAGCTTGTATTTCCTCCTTCATTTTTAGGTAACTATATGCAAGATAATGCTGAGATTTGAGATATTGCCAAAACACGAACGTGGAACTTGATTTGCTTAATTTTATTTCCGCACTGCAAATAAAACATGCCCCCGTATCATCCTTTCAGTTAAAATATATTCATATCAAATTTGGCGACATCCTTCTACAACGAAAGCAGACCGTTAACTAAATGAGAACAAATTTTATTCCAATTAT
>SDVV010014342.1:0-14831 GCA_016164225.1 Gammarus roeselii | reverse complement strand
ATTTCACTTTGAAAAAAAGGCAGAGAAAAATAATAGAGCCCCGAAATAAAAAATAATGAAATACATAAATAAAGTGTTAATGATCTATAGAATGAATAATCATTCATCAACCCCAAAGGAAACACTAGAATATAGGATACGAGTGAGTGTGGAGGGGGAGGAAAACATTCATCTCTCTGACAATCGAGCAAAGACGGGCGCGCCCATACGCTCAACGGGGCTCGTAAATTGACACTAGGGCATGCATACTGGCTTGATCCTGAAGCTGGTAGTCACGGAGACTCTACCTAGATTTCGAGTCTAGATTAAAAAAGCGCAAATTGAATTTTTGAAAATTTCGCATGAATTCAGCGAGTACCAAGCGCAGTTTTAAAGGCAGAGGTCCTAACTTTTCTAGAAAAACAACATCTGAGCGCTTTAGGTTTCTTGAAGAACATTTTGTAGGGTATTGAGATGTCAGACGGGCATCCTGGTGAGGAGTTGCTTTCGGCAGAATCATAACTTCAATCAAAGAATCGCACAGAAAGTTATGTATTAAAAATAATACTGCAAGAGAGTTCATTCCAAAGATAAGCACAGTTTATAAATGGTGAAATCAAAACCGAATACCATCTCGTGCCAATATTAAGCCTTCTAGAAGGGATTAGATTAGGGGGTCCAACTCCACCAGACCTCTGACGCATCTTTTTAACCGATGCACTATGGAGTTTAAAACCGTTTGCAAGGGTAGGATTTGATTTGATTTGAGCCTCATTTCCACCAGAGCCTCAATGTGAGTCATAATAGGCTCCCCCCGTAGGGCTCGATGATCATTGATTCCAGTAGGCTCACACGCCTAAGTGTGCGAGGAAAAAACAAAACAACGCTTTTAACGTTAGAAAATCAGTGAAAATTTTAGCAATGTCAGACGCACGCTGGTGAGCAAAAGAAAAAACGCTCACTCGAAACGGACCTCCGCTTCCAATCCTTTAGAACTTAAAGAGTGATATGTACGCACCCTAGTGCGTACAGGTAGCATCGTCGAGATTAGTACAAGGTCAGTGGCTACACGGGCAAATTCAGCTCCGGCAGCAACGCAACACAATATTTACAGCTCCGCGGTTTAGTTGTATAAATACAATTTATTTATTTAGGTAAAACAAAGACTCAGATGAAACTAAACTAATCCTCGCCTCCAACCCCTCAGAACCTCATGATTTATATGCCCATACGCTAGTGCGCAAATATAGTATCGTCGAAATTGGTACAAGGTTCACAACTACTCGGCTACGCGGTCTAGTTGATTTCTAGTACAATTTATTTATTCAGGCAAGATAAAGACTCAGACAAAACAAATCCCCGCCTCCAACCACTCAGAACTCCAAGAATAACATGCACGCGCGACAGTGCGCGCACAGACAGCATCGTCGAAATTGGTACAAGGTCTATGGCTTCACGGATTAGATAGACTCCAACTGCAACGCGTCACAAGATTTTACAGCTGCGCAGTTCAGATCAATTCCAGAAACTGCATATGGTCCGTGCACGCGCAAGCGAGCACAGACTGAAGAAAAAATACTCATTCACAAAACCACAAGCATGAACTCCCTCACAAATACTCCAGCGTTATAATATTGTGGATCGTGAAAAATAAAGTAGCAACAGGTTCGTCATGGGCAGAAAAACTGCTCAGGTTGTTGATTTCGCACCGATTGTTTAAGGGGATAGAGCGGGGGGGCATTGGTCTCTTGGGTCGCAAAAAAGCCCGATGAATCCTGGAGAGTGACCCATGTCCCCCGGGTCTTCCCGAGCTCCCCGAGTCCACCGAGACCCCTCGCCCCAGCTCATCTCGGCTTGTCTCGAATCATTTCGGCCAGTTTCGGCTCGTCGCGACCAACTCGACTCGCCTTAACATGTTTCGATTGATCTCGACGCACCTCGACCAGCCTCGACGCGACCCTCGCCCGCTGTGCGAGTATCCACGGACTGAAATAATAAATTATTCTACTCAAGCATTTCACATAAATACATTTTTCTGTGTAGTGGTTTTACAGCGTGGGGAGACCAGGGTTCAGAGGGGCCTGAAGCGGGTCCCAAAGTTTCTCAAGGGGGTCTCAAGGGTGTTTCAAAGGGCCTCGGAAGGGTCCAAGTTGATCCCCCCCGAATTCTGATGGCCTTTCAAGTCCCTCGTGTTCCCGAAACCCCCGGGTCCCTCGAGTCCCGCGGGTCCCACGAGTACCCCCAATTCCCGGGTCACCTAGTCTCAACCAGCCTCGGTTCGTTTCGACTTGTCGCCTCGCCAATCGACTCTCTCCACTCGCCTCAACCTGCCTTGAATCGCCTCGTCCCCTCCACGCACAGCGCCATTCAAGACTTTCACTTTCTAAGATCAACATTAGTTCACCATTTAACGATTCAAAACGCATAGCTGTGCTCGGACACTTATTAGGTGCCCGGATAAATAATAGAGCCCACGAAATACAAATGAATAAAATACAAAAAAAGTGTTAATGATTTATGAAATGAGTAATCATCCATCCACCCCAATTCGGTGACAGGGATGAGTTTATTTCCAGACATAGAATATTCGTACTAGAAGTTATGAAGACACATGTACATTACTTTACATTTATCTACATCAAATTTCATTCGTCACTTTTCTGACAAATCAACAATTTTGTTCAAGTTTAGTTGGATCTGCTGACACACAAGTCCGGTTGGCACTTTTCCTCTTATCTTAGTATCGTCTGCAAACTTGCTAGTGTTTGAGAGTACGTGACTATCGAGATCGTTAATAAATATTATGAAGAGAACTGGACCTAGCACGGATTCTTGAGGTACGCCGCTTGTATCAGTCCGTAAGCCAGCATTTTATCCAGTTGTTAAGCTCACTTCGAATACCTGTGCTGTGCAGTTTACTAATAATTGGCTTGTGAGCTACTTTAAGCAATATCCTTTTGAAAGTAAAAATAAATTAGACTGATTAGAGATTTTGTGTCGCGCATTTCAATTATGTTCTTGTTCTGTGTATTTTAATTATACAGGATGAACCTGAATTAACTGACCCTTTTAATTTGTTAATAAATACAAAACTAAGAACGCTACGAAGTTGAAACTTGTTTTATTTAAAAAAAGAACATTTTTATGGTAATATTATCCCTAGTTTTTGAATATAATATCTTTCAAATGACAGCCACGGTTGTTTTGACAAGATAGGGTTCTTTTCTTCGTTGTTTTCATAACCTTCATCAGTGTTTCTGGCGAGAGTGCAGTTATTTCATGATAAATGTTGTTTCTAAGTTCTTGTAAATTAGATGGATTTGTTACACAAACTCGTGACTTGAGGTAGCCCCATAAGAAAAAGTCGCATGGGGTCAAATCGGGAGAACGAGGGGGCCAAGGAATGTCACCAAATCGTGAAATCAAACGATTTGGAAAGCAATTTTTTAACAATGCCATCGTTTCTCTCGCCGTATGTGCGGTGGCTCCATCCTGTTAAAACCACGTGTGGCGAACATTTTATCTCCCAAGTTCTGGAATAAGAAACTCTCTTATCATCGAGCGGAACCTTTCACCAGTGACTGTTACAGTTGCGTTATCATTTTCAAAAAAGTAGGGTCCATAAACACGTGAAGCTGATAATCCGCACCACACAGTAACACGAAGAGAATGCAATGGTCTTTCTTGGATTTCGCGTGGATTTTCATGGCTCCAAATTCTGGAATTATGATTGTTTACATGACCAGTTAAGTGAAAGTTAGCTTCGTCTGAGAAGATGATGTTTTCGATGGAAGTGGCATCCTCGCACAAACGTAGAAAGGATTCGGAATATCCAAGACGTTGGTGATGATCACTAGGCAATAACTCTTGAGTCAACTGAATTTTGTAGGGCTTCAACTTTAAGTCCTTTTTCAGAATGCGGCATAATGTCGATTGAGAAATGGTTAATTGAGAAGGACGTTTTCTAGTGAAGGTCTTAGGATTATCTGTAATGCTTACAGCAACTCTTTCGATTACGTCTTCAGTTCGAATTGACCTTTTCTTTCAGATCGTGGTTTGTCATACACATTCCAGGTATCAGCAAATTTTCGATAAAGTGATTTAATTGTGTTTTTTTGAAGGACTGATTCATGTTCCGAAATGGATCCTGTAATCTCGTTGAGCTTCTGTGATTGACATCGTCCTGATGTAGGTTTGCAGAATTCTCGTTCTTTTTTCTTTGCTGTAGCGAATCATGATGAAAATTTAAGGGTTGATAATTAAATACAAATTTAGCTCACTATATAGGATGATGTCGTAACTAGGATCCAATATTACCATAAAAAAGTTCTTCTTTTAAATAAAACAAGTTTCAACTTCATAGCGTTCATAGTTTTCCATTTATTAACAAATTAAAAGGGTCAGTTAATGCAGGTTCACCCTTTATCGTTGTGTCTAAAGCCATGCTGGGAGTAGTCAATCAGTTTGATTGTAGGAATTCTGTAGTTATATTCGTTATCAAACTTTCCATCAATTTGCCAAAGACTGAGGTGAGACTAGTTGGACGGTAATTTTGGGGTTACTTTATTGTTACATCTTTTTTTTAAACAGTGACATTGCCTATATGTATTTAGAGTGTCAGGTGCCATTTGCGAGAGTTTGGATGAAAATGTTCGCTAAATATTCGGCGCTTTTGTTTCTAGTCTCTTGACCTCTGGGATAAACTTAGTCTGGACCTGGAGATTTTCTGACTTTCAATTCATCAGTATATTTGATAACTTCGGCTGTGAAGTTATTAAATATACTGATGAATTGGCTGTGATATCGTCAGGATTACGAATACCCTGATTCTCTAACGTAATTGCAGAACAAAAGTATTTATTAAGTAGGGCACTCATTTTGGTGTCGTCCGTTTCTAGCTCATCAACTTTGTTTTGAGAGGACCAATCACAGGTGTTGATTAATTTTGCTTGAAATAAAACGAAAGAAATGTTTCGGATTAGGCTTGGGCATCGTCGACAATTTCATTTTCATAATCTTTCTTGTTACGTTTCTGGACCCTCTATAGATTTTTTCTGCTGATTTGTATCAATTGTTTGCTACGTCATGTGGATGTTTCTGTTGAAGCGAATGCTTTGCTTTCGTTCGTGACTGAAGGCACTGCAATTCTCCTTTCAGCACTTAGGCTGATTGACTGCTGTTCGCCGTTTTTTTAGCTGGATAAGCTCATATTCAATTTTTTCAAGTGCAGTCAAGAAATTGTTAAGCGATTGGTTGACATCTTGCCCGAAGGTTATATTTGCTGACGCCATTGAATCTTAGGCCACAGAAGAATGCTAATCTGAAGTTAGGCCATTTTTTCGCAGTTTGTTGACGTTTCCATCTCAAGCTCCAACAAAAAAAAATGATACAATTGTGGTCGCTAGTTTAGAGTGGTTCATCCACTTCGATGATCTCCTATTTAGTGCAAGCGATGTTCGCTTGCACTGAATAGGAGATCAAGAAATTAGACCCTGGCCGGCGGCAGTGCATTCGTTTGTTTCCCAATCAATGTGAGGGATATTGAAACCTCCAAGCACAATTCTGAGTTGTGTTTTGACGACATCGACGAGGGTGTTGTGAAGATCGATTTCATCTGCAAAGTTAAATTTTGGGGGACGATAGACACGAGTGATTTGCCATTTTGTATGTTTTCCGACTACTGTGATTGATACTATGTCGTGTCTGCTGTCTGGAATAGCGACTTATAATATTTGCAGAGTGTTTTTCACGAGGAACAGCACTCCTCCGCCCTCCCAGCCTTGTCTATCTTTGAGAAATAGTGAGTAACCGGGGAGAGTAAATTCGCCTAAATAATGCCTGGTACTCAATTTCATTCCCGATTCCGTGATTGCTATCATGTCGACACTTTCATCCATTGCAAGGATACCTAATTCTTCGATTTCTCTCGAAGATTTAGAGCGTTCACATTGCAATATTCGAGAGTACCGTTAATCACATTAATTTGATTTTCATGACTTATACTGATTCTACTTTGAGGCCTTGTGTTGGAGCAAAGACTTTCGTTTGTCTTTACATTCGTTGTACTAGCGGAGCAGCGATTACTCCCTCTGGATGACGAATGCTGTTTTGCTAGGACCTGCGGTGGTGTTTTGATGGGCTCTTGTATTGGTTGTGTATCTAGCGTTGGCACGGGTGGTGGCTGTTGGGTCATTCCGTCGGGCACCGCTGGCGGAGTTGTGGGTGGTGTGAATTACTTCAGCAATGGTCATCTCCGGTAAACATTGCAACCTTTAACGTCTGTAGAGGGGATATAAATAAATCGTGGTGTTCTGCTCCCCGTCCCACTGGATCCCGTTCCGGCTCTATGATGTAGGAGAGAAAACTTAGTTCTTCCCGCTGCATCGGACACCACCCTGGAACAGGATCTGCCGTGATAAGAATAAAAATCCAAAACATTACTCTCCACTTTCCTAACAATTTATACTCTTACTTTCCGGACGACTAGTTCCCCTATTTTCCATTTAATTAATAACCTCACTTTCTGGACCATCACCACCTGCACTCTCCAGGCCATTACTTCATGTATACTGCCGTGAAAAGATGATTAAAACATAACATGGCCGAAAATCTTTCAACATTTTGGCTTTATAGTAGCATCAAGTACAGCCAATGCCGTCAGACTGCATTAGTAACAATCTCTTGTATACGAACGAGTCCATACAATTATCAATACTAGTCTTGACTAAGCCGTGGTTACACGTACAGTTTTGCAATTAGTTCGATGAAATTTTACACCAGAAGCCCACCTTAGGCAGTTGTGAACCCCAATTCATAATGGATTCAAATTGAATCCCGCTGCTGGCGTTTGAAATCTATTAGTTGCATAGATCAATTGGCAAAACCAAAATATGTTTCTCACCAGGAATAGCCTATACTCCAAAACTTTTCAGTCTAGTATGCACTACAAATACTTTTCTGTCAAGTATATAATTTTCAACTTGCATGCACTACCTCAACTTTCCCAACTAGCATGCACTCTCTCTTACTTTCCCAACCAGCACGCCCTCACTCTACTCGTCTACATCTACATTCCCAACTAGCATGCACTACATCTACTTTCCCACCCATCTAGCATGCACTAGATCTACATTCCCTTAACTAACACACTCCATCTACTTTCCACATACTAGCACACTCCATCTACTTTCCTCCATCTAACACACTCCATCTACTTCTTCCCATCTAGCACACTCCATCTACTTTCCCCAACTAGCACACACCATACACTTTCAACGATTGCAATTCATATGTACAAATAGTGTAGAAAAGTTTTCTACACAGATCTGATTCCACCAGCACGTCAGCATTACTTCGCTCTAGAGCACCGGTCCTACGGTTTAGCGTTCGTATCTAACAGTGAGACAGGCACAGAAGATAGTTGCGGTACTTTTGATGAGCATGAGGAAGGGAGGTGGTAGACTATTGGTACTCAACCCTGTAGATGTGGAAGGAGGCGCCGACATGGAGACCCTACCTGAAACAAGAGAGACAAAGAGATCAGGAATACTTTATGCAACTACACGCTTGATTTAATGAAATCCCACTCCAGTCTACAGAGCACATTAACAGAATAGGAAGTTCATATAAAATGAAGCTAAAAATAGAATGGGATCACATAACTTCGATTTGAACCTTTAAAATATATGAATAAACAAGCGATTGTCGTAGTCTATTAAACATTCACGACAGATAAAGATTGGAAATCTATAAACCAAACGGTCTACATTTGGTAGCTATTACACACCATGGACAGTTTTTAATTCAGTTAGAAGCTGAATCCTGTACTTCAAATGGTCTTCATACTAAAATATCTATGATAGAGACCATACCAGTTCCATTACAGAAGTTATGATCGTGATGAAGAGTTGATCGTCGTAACATGCACACCCCATTGTCAAGCATTAGTTTGAAAGCATTAGTCGTCACGCACATGCACGGTAGCGTCATATGCATCAACATTCACTCTTGCTGCAATCGCTCACACATCACTGTGATTTCAGATTTGTTACCAGAATATTTGAATAAGAAGCAATTACAAATTTTACGAAGCTAAATGCGGCATGCTGTAGACAAAAATGTTAACCACATTTTCGTGATTTTGTTATTTTTCTTATCTTGTTGTTTGTTTTATGTTGGCGGTTTAAAAGACTATAGTAACTTATTCAGGTTTCAGGTTTCAATTATTTTGTCCTTGTCTGGTCGTCAAATGTCAATTGAGGGTATCGGCGTTAACGTCATAGGACGAAAATAAAATTATTCATTGCATCTGAGTAGGATTGCCAGTTATTTCAATTGCAATTGGGGTGGAGGACTCAGACGCAGGAACACTTATGGTATGTTTATCCATAAATAAATCCAGGGCATGTGGAGGCCGGTAGAGTGTAATGTCATGACTGACTCGAGCAACTCAGTCTCTTGAGAATAAGTGTTCTCATCATACATAACTACGTTCATGTCTAGTAGTTCACGTGCGAACATGCGTAGCTAACATGCTTTGGCTACAGGGACCAAGTCGACATTATGCGCTGGCTCTGTGTCACAACAACTGTTCTGCCCTTAGCCTCGTGTTAAGACCACAGGACCATTCTGAGATCTTCTGGTTAGCAACTGCAACTAATTCACGAATATTTTTAGTATTTCTTCTGTTTAAGCGGTAAAACAGAGCATACAGTAGAAGAGTAATCTATTCAACATACGGACATGACAAATTAAAGATATCAAAACGATATACAAAAAAGTTTGAAGGTTTAAAAAAATTCTCTGACCTAGTCGATTCCATCGTAAGTGTTTACCTGCAGTTAAGTGTTTCTTATAAGCGAGACTGTGCGTGAAACATCAGAATTGCCTTATGAATAAAGTATTGCAAACGTAGTTCATCTTGATACCTTGGAAGTTGAATTGTTGTGACATTTCGCTCGTCAAGAAGGATTACAAATCAAGCTGTCAAATAAATAGTTTTGGTCTCTCCAGTTTCATTATTATTCCACTTGATTGGTTTTTGAACGTAACTATGAACTGCGAATAGAATGATCATATACAACCAAATCTCCTCAGAAATAATCATCAGCAGAACCCGCCACAAAAACAACATTGAAAGATGTTTATATTGTAGTTTCTCTGCTGCTTTTGAAACTGCTGTTTCTGAAAAGACAGTCCTTATTCTGGAAGACAGACACATTTAAAACCTTGCAGAATCATTCCCTGTTGTGTCATTGGCACTAAGCATTCCCCACAGTTACTCTAATGAGCTTTTAGTGTCGTGTGGATCTCCAGTGACGCCGGTAATTAGTTTGTGGCTGGACAGGGATCAATACATGCCCTCCTCATAAGGGAAGAATGCGGGAGCTTTGTTTGAGATGGCAGGGACGACATTGGAGAGACAACAACAATAAGAACAGCATGCATATTTTAAAGCCTCGGATGGTTGAAGCATAAAGTGAGAATGGCCGCACATGGAACCTTGAGGTTGTTAGAACATCATGCGGATGGGAGGGGTGGGTATAGCTGTAGGATATGACGATGATGGCAGTGACAGAACAGAGTGGCTATTAGAAAAGCATGGAGATAGTGCTGGTAATTTTGGTTGTATTGTATATTTACCAGATTAATTTTCGAACCGTACTGTTTACATACCCACATGGATATTTAATGAGCAGGATCACAGTACGACTGATTGATGCGTCGTGCTTAAGTTAGGGTTAGGGTCACTTCATTAATTGGAAAAAAATGTTATTCACGAGATGACTCGTAGTATGACTCGTGCTATTCACAAATGAATGGAGAAGGCCTGTTCTCAGAGCCTCTCATAATACTGTATCTGAATAAGTATTGCATTAACAATGTCTAGCATCATCCTTTGCAGACCGGGCAAAGTATTGAGAAGTGTGTGTAGATACGTTATCCTGCCCATCGCGGCCTGTCCTCAGCTCTAGCATCCATAAGCACCAGCCATGCCCCCGACACCTGTCACTGATCCATTTCCGGAGGTGAGGATGATATCTAGCAGGCCTCGGCCCCATGCAGTCATGAGCACGACATCATGTAGTCAAGTACACGACTGATGTAATTTTGAGCTCGACAGTACGGAGTCATGTGGTCGAACCCACATAATCATAATCTCGGAACTATGTAGACATTAGCTCATGAACTCGACCACATGAAGTCTGAGCTCGACCTCACGTAGTCATGAGCGTGACACCATGTGCTTATGAGCTCGACGTCATGTCATTAGCTTTATATTCAGTTAAATTAAAGGGGCTATATCATGCGGCGTAAATTGGTTACACGATGGTACAATGAAGCAACAGGAAGGTCCATAGGTTAGAACCCTGTGTCAAGACACGGAATCAACGGATACCACTGATTAGTGTTCCACGGTTATGACGAATTAGTCATGCTGGCCCCGGTTCATAAGGGAGACGCTGCATTATGCACTCATGCGTCATTCTTAATGTGTACGTAACTGTACATAATGATGTGTTTTACAATGTAGTGATAAGAGTAATCAAGCCAGTCTTGGACATAAATTCCTCTGACCACAACCCGATGTGTAAAATTTCAGCAAATATGTTTAAATCATTCGCATTAATTGAAAATATGATTCTAGACACTAAGTAGTGTTCACAAACTTCACCCAACTTAGTCATAAGCTCGACGAAATGTAATTATGAGCTCGACCTCATGCACTCATGAACACAACATCATGCGGTCATGAGCTCAACACCACGTAGTCATGAGCACAACACCATGTGGTCATGAGCTCAACACCATGTGGTCATGAGCTCAACACCATGTCGTCATGAGCTGAACACCATGTGGTCGTGAGCTCAACACCATGTGGTCATGAGCTCAACACCAGATAAGAACAATCAAACATTTGGTCGGTGATAAACGTGTCACGTCCACCACTGTGGGTCATAGTGGCGCAGTTCTGTGCGAGTGACACACTACTTAATTACCGTTTTTATTCGTCACGGCTGCAAAATCGTGCCAAGGCTGCGATACAACAAGTTACCTGGCATACGCCACTGCAGGCTCAGGACAGTTTCTGCAGCGTCTCCCGCCCGTATTGGAATCAAACAATTATTGAGCATGATAAGCTGTGTTTATTCACATGTTAATATATTTTATGATAAAACGTAGTTATCGAGCTTTGTGGGGAATATACATGAACCTAATCGAAGTACTGTTGTTTGCCTCGGTAGTTTTGTTGTTCGTCGTTGGTAGAGTTCGATACTCGCATGCCATATGATTATATGATTATATGATTAAAATAATATCTCCATTATGATTTCAAAATAGGTAAATATGAATCTGTACAAATCTTGAATCAACTTAACATAGTTTTTGAGCGATAAGTGTAGGAGTTTATTATATAAAATAGCACGGCGTCTCTTGGCAGCGTCTAAGAATTAAGCACAGACCTGTATCCAGAATTTCTTGAAGGGAAGAACGCGATTTCCCCATTATCCATTTGAATGACGGGGAGAGAACGGCTTATAACCAATTATTTCCAGGAATTGGTCAAATTTGAACACATTACCCTCAGGCTGGGACATGATAGACCGTAAACTTCCCGGTACCAAATTCAACCTCACACATAGAAATCCCAGGGTAAAGGGAGAATATTTTAGAGAGAAACTTCTACATCATCGAACGAGAAGTCAGCGGTTGCCCCGTCCAGTAGGGATGCAGACGAAATGTAGCTACGGCTGCTGCCGGCTACCACTAACTTAGCATAAAAGACCCGAGGCAACAAGCATTGGTCTCAGAAATGAGATCGATATAATAATTATAATAAAAGCACATGCTCAAAACATCATTGAGCCAAGCTCATATAACAAGCTTCCGAACAAGACTCTTCAAACAAAGGAACTAAAATCTGTCAAGTTTCAAGACAAACCAGAGTAGGAGCGATTTATCCAGCACGATGGCGTCGGCAACACCCGTCTCACACTGAGATATTTAAAGAAGAATGCCCAGCAACTAATTCCAGATGACGAATAAGAAAGAAGCGGCCCTGACAGTTCTTCCTCTGGCTCGGGCTCCGATGATTCGACCAAAACAGTAATGGAAGAATTAGACCAACTGATTCAGAGGATTTTTATACAAGAAACTTCAAGAAATCGATTAGTCTCAAACAATGCCATTTGAAGATGACGTAGGGGACGTCTACGTCAAAACGAGTTTCAGAAAACATGAGATCTCAAACCGGATGAGATCATGAAGTTTTTTGCAGATAACAACCTTTAATACAAGATAATAATGGGGTGCCATTTAAACCAGGACTTTCTTGATTCCTGCATAATGCAATTGATAATGACAGAAGACAAGTGTAACCTGAGGTACGTGAAGGCTTCCATGTTCAGGAAGCTAATTAACAACACCAATGAAACGTCCCTTCGCAGAAAAGGAAATGTCCGAGAATCGTCATTGCATGGCTGTAAGAACCAATATACAATGCAGAATCGGAGAAAATTACTACTCGGACACGCTCAGCATAGACGTCAGAACTAATCTCGGAGATGTCACGATGGCAGCATCATACGTTCTGTATCGCACATGGTATTTCCACTGCCCGGACATATACACCCGTCAACCGAGAAAACGGCAACCTACTCTACCTGAGATCTGAACGTCTGACATGAACGACTCCGCTAGAACGATTTTAATGCAACAGGCACCCGAGTAATTGATCTGATCGATTTAGGGCGTGCAACTCATGAAGGGTCGCACTTCTCAACCTACCTGACCCATCGATCGAAAACAGCTTCAGGTGTTTGAGAAGCCTATCACACCTCCAACGCTGCAGCTGACCTTTAACGGCCTGTGGTCGCATCCCATTAGCTCATATCTTCTCAACGAGTCCAATAAAGGAACCAATCAAGGAACGTACGAACTTCAGGACGGCAGACCTGAAACTACATCGAGCCGTACTGCTTGCCCTTTATATGATACAGTAGAAACCGGAAGCGTGGCCGAACTAAAACTTACGGTCACTAATAAGAACCACTCCAAAGGAAACCCTCTTACCAGACGCTACAAGTAGAACACCAAGGCATCTACAACAACAATGACATAAATGATTCATCCCATGCCAATTTCAAGATATTAACCAACCCTATCTAGAAAATATAAACAGAATACAAAAGGTATAATCGCGAGCACGGAACCAAAGGAGAGTGGACGCTGACCGGGAAATATCAGCCGAGACTTTTGAGGATCCTTAGAGAGAAGGATTGGAAAATATTAAATCAAACAATTGAGTTACTACAAAGGAAACAAAGGGACAAATGTTTATGAGTGTTTGTAAAAACAAGAAATCATCAGAGGATTCTGGACGAAGGTATTCAGAATTTCAGGAAAAGATAACGAAGACTTTGAGCAGGAAACAGTACATCTCCACCTCGAAGAAAGTCCACCAAGAAGAAAACCCGCGGATATTTGATTGACATAGAACCTCTAGCCGAGCAAAACTAGCCACCGAAGCAATATGTGAAGATATTCTGTAGTGAACATTATTTCTAAACTTCATGACGTAGCAATCCTTGATGAGGAATTTTAATTACCTAGAATTGGTGACTCAACCATGATTGAGGAAACAGAAATGGAATCAAATTTTTTTTTTTTCCAAACAGCTCGAACAGGTTTCATAAAAAAATGATTGACATTAACAAATTCAGGATCCAATGCTCCCTAATCTAGAGTGTGTTTTATACCGTTTGAAATTAAATAAGTTATTATGAGTTCCATTCTGATATATACGAGAAAATTTACATGGTTCAATAAAAACGTACATATCCTATGTATAACAAAAAATGTAAGCACACGTTTCATGATAAATTTTGTCTTTCTCTAACATTTGAAACCGATGACACTAACACAAACGAACTAACACAGCGTTGTATGGAGCGCTGCGCATTCATTCACATTTTTCCCAGTCACGGCCGATCAACCAGTTTTATGGTACAGACGTGTTGCACAATTCCAGTTTTTGAGGAATATTGCCTGGTCATTCACTTTAGTTGAGTTATTGCACATTTCCAGATTCACATTGAGTGACGAAGGTGACTCAGTTGGCATAAGCGTTATATACTTACTGAAGACAACTATTGGAACGAATGAATTATTCATGCCCTATTGTTAAGTCTCTAATTTGCTCCGTTGCTAAATTTTTTGAATCTGAGCGAGAAATATGGTGCACATAACATTGGGAGAACCTCGTCCTGTGGGTGTCTTTACCATTGCCAAGGCCTGCCAATCATAATTAGTATGCTAATAAAATTCTGCTCATTGCGACCAGCCTCTTTCTCTCTGTCAAATGAGGCCGCCAAACCGGCCTTCCAATTTGAGCGATTGTGCCTCTTTCTCTCTGCCGAATGAGGCCGTCCAACTGGCCTTCCAATTTGAGCGCTCGTGCCTTTTTTTCTCTGTCGAATGAGGCCGTCCAACTGGTCTGCCTATTTATGCGCTCGTACCTCATTCTCTCTGTCGATTGAGGCCGCCCAACTGGCCTTCCTATTTGAACGCTCGTGCCTCTTTCTCTCTGTCGAATGAAGCCGCCCAACTGGCCTTCCTATTTGAACGCTACGGAAATTCTGACTGGCTGCACCGCCAAGCTATAGACTACTATCTTTTGCTAGTTTATTTTCCAGGCGTGCAGTGCCCCTGAACATTGCTAGCATTGGCTCTCCCCTCGCTCGAAGACACTCTCGCTGCAATTCTTCCTCTTTCACGCTCTATTTCATTATTACTCATAGGGTCTGTTATTCCGGTGACAAATGGAATCCCGTTGAAATAATACACTCTTA
>SDVV010014341.1:0-14832 GCA_016164225.1 Gammarus roeselii | reverse complement strand
TAAACAAGGATTTTCATGCAATGGCAGTTTTTTTCCTACACTGTAATAAACTGTAGTCTTTTTTCCTAGAATCGCATCCGTTTTCACAGATCGCACACGTACCAAAAAGTTGTCCATTAAATTCCGGGATGATTTATTATTAACACTGATAACCATCTGGTGATCAACCCTGTTTTTATTGGTGGAGATAATTTGGTGATTGTACCGATTCACACTAGCATATTATTGTAGTATATTGTCGTGTTCATTCTCTTATTTAGAGAAGCTGCATTGCGGAGAGAGAATCGTTATGCTTGGTTCACTATTGTTAGGAAGCAAATAATAAGAGGCTGAATAGAATATACAAGTAAAAACCTAATTATATTTTTACAGCTATCCGAAGCACAAGTTCAGTATTGTCACTCATACCTCTCTTGCTTTCCAAAGTTATGGAGTTCCTCGAGCTACAGTGTTGTATGAACACTGTAGCTCGGTGAACCTCTGGCAATGAGGGCATAATATCCCTTAGGGACACATTAGGGCTCCGCAGTGCCCGATTGCTCGAAAAATGTCCTCATATTTCTTTTGCCAAAGCAATCCACTGCCGGTATCTCGTGAGGAACAAGAGACCGCAACGATAGTGTCAACGCAATTAGTTTCCGATATTTCTTTCTGGAAGAACCCACGTTTGGTTGGCATGCCAACAGAATAGGAATTCCAGCGAACCGTTGTGGAGAATAGACTATTTGAAATTAAATTACAAATAACAACGTGTTGAATGTATAATTTAACAGTATTATCTATTCAATATTTTGGTGGAAACACAACTATGGATTGACGATGATCGCGAGGGAAACGTTGTTGAAATTTAAACTGTTTAGATTTATATATATATGTATATCTTATTTAACAAACGAATTCATTAGGAGTTCTCATCACTTCTGTCTTATGCCAGCTGACTTGTCTTGCAAGGGAACAAAAAAATAGATCAGGGTTTAGTAAATGATGGCAACTAACAAATGATTACTGTGTTACTGCCGTGCATTCATACACGAATGCATCATACGAAACTTCGTAAGCCCAGGTTCCATCTCTGTGTTTTTCTTCAACAGAACTAAATTCAGAACTGTCTGTTCTAAAAAATTACATCCAACTATTTGAACTGATTCCCCCAGTCTCCATAACAGGCATTAGCCTCCAAGTCTATCACTGCTACAAAGACTGAAAAGTGGGACTCGTTTGATGGAGGTTCGGGTGAAGGCCAACGTCGTAATATTGATTGAAGATCTGAAACATTTAGATGATCCTGTAAACAACACATTAGAAAGGTTGCAAATAAGAAAAATTGACCAGTTACCGACTTTAACAGGAATCAAAAGAGTAGTTCTCAATCATTGTTCATTTGAAGAAACGTTGTGTATAATTGTTGCATGTATAATGTTTTTAAAGTGATGTACATTAAGTCATTATAACAGGTCGAGCTGAAATTAATTAACTTGTACGACATATCAGAAATGTGCTGCGTTGGTGTCAGTGTTCAACTGCCTCAAAAGGTTGTCAATGAAGTAAATGTTGTGACATACTACTCCAATCCAAATAATCGCAACTGTTCATATTTCACCTCATTTCCTTTACATGCAACATTACATTGTGTTGGGTCGACTAAAATTCTAGAAATTTATTATGCGTTGGAATGTATTCGGAAAGCTTAATAAAATCAAACAATTTCATTAGTAAAATTCAATGAAATAGCTCACACGTTTAGTTTGAGTCAGAAGTTGGAACAAACTCACAGTGGGAACTAGCGGACTGAAGTGGTACAGTTAAACTGTTATAGATTGTCAATACATTGCAGTTTGAAATTGATGTGACATGCAAAGAAGCACAACTCTTTCATTATAACATTTTAATGAGTTTAACAACTTCTAATGTAAACAAAATCCTATGACTAGCCGTAAAATAATTTGTTTCGTGATTTCATGATAGCCAGAAGGATTCTCACTATAATTTTTTTCGTAGTCTCATTGATGGAATGGACAATTCATTGAGGAATAAGATTAGGTAATCAAATCAATAATACTGATATTTTAAATCTAGGTTCTCAATCTAAACTGACCGAGCAGTGAGATGATAGCACAAACAACCTTAGCTTGAACACAGCCAATGCGAACTGCCTGACGAGTGACATAGAATAGACAATTAACCTTCACTCGACAGGAGCTCGTTCCATGGCTGCTAGGAGAGCCTACTCAGGTGTATTTGCTTGAACTATCACAACTGCAAGTTTGATGTATCTGTCACTGTATTCGTAGGTAGGTTGCAAGCTTGAATCCCCATAAGTTATGGCATATATGAAAATGGGGATATTTTGCTACATATGTACCTTGCCATATGACAGCCTGTTTTGACATATTTTTGAACCAGCAATTAGGGTTTGTGGAAGAATGCAACGGATCAAGGATGAGAGGGAAATGATGATGCGGGGATCGGGGAACACCAATCCACATGTCACCTATCCACGTGGGTAAATAACGTAGAATGACAGAGTAGTTCATGGTCACGCAAACGCAAATCATTTCTTTTATCTCCACACCAGCACGAAAAGATTCTAAACTATTTGTGATAGCTTGTTCCCTTGTCGAATTAGGAGACAGTATCATAGCATATCGCTCACCTCCACAACAACACTAAAAGCTCCTGAACTATCTCCAGTGCCCTAGAAAGCTTTGACACTCTAATCTAATCCTGAACTCTCTGTGAACGGTTGCTCACTTGTTGGATTAGTAGACAGTACTAAAACAAATACTATTTGAGATAGCTTGTTTCCATTTCGAGTGAGGAGACAGTATCATAGCATATCGTTCATATCCAAAACAACACAAAAACTCCTTAAACATCGGTGATGTCTTATTCCCTTGTCAATGTAGGAGTCAGGATCAATAATGGTACAATAATCATTCATCAGGTAAATAATCCGCCCATTATTGTTTAGTTACAATTGTTCAACTGTTACGGAGATAGAAAAAGTTTGTACAATAACTTCGCAGTCCCCCTGAAAAGTCTTGACAATCGTGAGCAAGAACGTCTGGACCTCTATCGATGCCCCGTATCCTACTTCTTGGTTAGTCACGAATTCGTTCGTTCAGATTGAGCAATTTCCAGCTCGTTAGTCTGATCGATGTTCAGCCGGCGAGCAAACCTGGGATTTCAGACCATTAACATTGCCCAGGATTGTGGTTCTTCAGTTGAGTTGGTTGAAAACCGAGCATCAATAATCGCTGGCTATTTTCTATGACAGCATTCTGATGCATTTTCCTTTATGGGGCACTATGGTGTCTGAATGAAGGAAACAGTATCGTTGGATAGTATGCTCGTTTATTAGAAAAGATAGTATCATGTTTTCCCTTATGCGATTCATTTATTGATATTTTTTCTTTATCTGCAATCGTGAGACCATAATGGATTACGTCCCCGGCTTCAGAGCCACGAGGTCCTTGGGTAATATTGAATGTTCGAGCCTCGGCAAGTGCACCTCGGCAATGCTCGTGGGCGTGAAGACCAGTATGGGAGATTAGTGGTGATGCAGGCTACCACGAGGCAATCTTTAATAATGTAGGTAGAAAAGGCTATAAATCTATGTTCACATAACAAAGAAATATGCATACGGTCTTTTTGATCATTCTGTCACGTTTCCAGCTTTTCTGTGAACCACAATTGAATCGTTGTTGGCCACATTGATCTTCAGAAAGCTTAGAACAATTCAATCCTAACAGCGCTACCCAAACATTCATTATTAAAAGCAACCCCCAATAATTCATTGCAAATAGCCACTTAAAATCCTTAATTACTAACAGAGACTCATAAGCATTCATTACCAATAGCGATTCAGGATCATTCATTGCCAATAGCGATTCAGGATCATTCATTGCCAATAGCGATTCAGGATCATTCATTGCCAATAGCGATTCAGGATCATTCATTGCCAATAGCGATTCATGATCATTCATTGCCAATAGCGATTCATGATCATTCATTGCCAATAGCGATTCATGATCATTCATCGCCAATAGCGATTCATGATCATTCATTGCCAATAGAGATTCATGATCATTCATCGCCAATAGCGATTCATGATCATTCATCGCCAATAGAGATTCATAATCATTCATTGCCAATAGCGATTCATGATCATTCATTGCCAATAGCGATTCATGATCATTCATCGCCAATAGAGATTCATAATCATTCATTGCCAATAGAGATTCATAATCATTCATTGCCAATAGCGATTCATGAGCATTCATTGCCAATAGCGATTCATGAGCATTCATTGCCAATAGCGATTCATGATCATTCATTCAAACTGTTTTTACTAGATGCGATAAATAATCATGCATTTCTAATGGCAGCTCCAATCATTCATTTCTAATGGCATCTCCAATCATTCATTTCTAATGGCAGCTCCAATCATTCATTTCTAATGGCAGCTCCAATCATTCATTTCTAATCTGGACTCACAATTATTCATTACTCGTAGCGACTCACAATCACCCGTTTCCAGTAACGACTCCCGATCATTCGTTACTAGCAGCGACTCTCATTACTTAGAGCAGTCATTCATCACTTATAACGACTCATCATTCATTACCAATAGCTGCTCACAGTCAGTCATGACTATTTGCGACTCATTAATAGTTTATTTTTAATATCGACACATAAGTATTCATTACTAATAGCGACGCCCTATCAAGCGCTACTAGTAGCGCCTTTAATAATTCATCTCTCAAAGCGACTCATAAGCATCCATTACAAATAGCGACTCCTAGTCGTTCATTTCTAATATCAGCTTATTATCATTCATTTCTAATAGCAGCTCATCATCATTCCTAACTAATGGTTTTATCATCTACTACTTATCTACTTATTCTGTTTGGAACCAAAAATTCATTTTCACAGCAATCTATGACCACAGATATTCAGAATATTAATGTTGGCGGTTAGGAAAAAATATTGTCGTCGTTAAATTTACGATCGAAAAGAACTGATGGATTCGCGGACGGTTTCGATTGGCTTGAAAAATTAAGTACCTCTATTGTTTTTGGAATTTTCCATATCGATATTATATACCCTTATTTAGAATCAAAGATTTAAAACTGTCGTTGCATCAAAATATTCATCATAAAGAAAAAAAATCAAAGTAAAGGACAAACTTTGATGTAAGATGGTATCTAAATTGAATCTTTAACGGGTCAACACAATACAATGTAAATAATGGAAAATTGTCCTGGCGAAGAAAAACCCTCTGTTTGACATGACGGACGCAGCAGGTCTCTGCTGCTCTGTTGATCTGCTAGACCCACTGCTCAGTTGAATTTGGGCGTCAATGTCTGGCGAACTCAAGCCTCACTGCATTAACATATATCTGAATCCATTCCATCCTGAAATAAAAACGAACCCTCACTTCTTCAATATCCTTAATAGAATTTTGCAGCACATCACAAACAATGCTTCTGTACATTTTTATTCCCTGCAGAAATCCAAATCATCTCATCCCTCTGTTCTACTGAACAATTTTCCTCCAATTGCACTTCTGCACACCCTTGGGGATCAGAGAAACCTGAGCGCGCGCCGAGCCCCTTTCACAATGATAATAGGCCTCATACAGCGACGGAGGAAGTAATTGTAGAGGGAGCCTCAGAGCTGGTGCTTCGAAGCTTGGGTTTCGAAAGCTAGAAAGTTGGTGCTGAGGAACTGGTACTACAAAGCTATTACTACGGTACTGGTGATAAAAAACAGTTGCTACAAATCTGGTGCTACTGAGATGGGCAACGGAATAAGATGTAGCCATCGTTTACAGAGGAAGCCATCATCAAGATAGGTTTTTGTAGTACAATCAAAGTATTAGCTGCCTTACGATTATAGAATGTACAAATATAGTACAAGCCGTTTCCCCCTAGTTAGGGGGGTGACTAAGCTAGGCGGACACAGAGGGGAGAGGCGCCAAATCTCCCCGCCACAAGACCGCCGTGTCCCTGCCGAGGCTCGAACTCGCGACATGCAGCACCAGAGACTGACACTGCAGTCGGATACGCTAACCACTCGGCCACGGCGGCCTCAAGATTACTGTACAATATTGTCAGCAGCGCACAATTCTCTCCCAGGGATTCGAAATGTCTAAATCCACATACTGGTGTGATACACTCATGTTTAATGTGTACAGTAGAGCATGAAGATAAAGATTTAAACAAATTCACGAACAATATTGGCTCACCCCCCTAAAATTAGCGACTAAACTCTTTAGTGGTTGTTACAAATGTCGCATTTCCTATGGCATTATCTTGATAACTTCCCTCACAAGCCGCACTAGGAAGACTTTCAACAGCTTTTGGAAATTGCGTTTGACATATCTTAAGTTCTAACAAATCTTTCGGACGCCGTTATTGAGTTGGAGAACTCCAGTGCAGGGAAGATGTATTCTGAAGAAAATGTATACTGGGAGTAAACTTGCTGCACAAAGGCTTCGCAGATGATTTGGACTCTGATGACAGATTTATTTTCAATTTCAGGACCGATACATATGTTTTCATTCGACAAAATAAATATATATTGATGTGTTTAGAGGAACTAAAAAAACATATTGGCTCTAGAACCGAAAGACTCTTTGTAATACTAGATCCATTCAATCACGTGTTTGTTGTATAGGTCTCGCCTCAAGACACACGTAGCAGCCGCATGTAGCTATATTGACATTTTTATATTCCACTTTAAATTTATTTAATACCTCTCCAATGGAAATCCCATAACTCTCCATTGTATGGTAGGCAAAAGGAAACTGAAGGCGGAAACCTCTTTCACTGTATTTAATTGAGTCTAATCTAACAATAAAGTTAATGTTGAAAGCTGCACACATTGTTTTCGGATGTCCTTTTTTTTAACAAGAAACCCGTCTGAGAAAATTAAACACAAAATACACGTGGCCTACTCCTCAAGTGGCATACCACATCAACAAGTCGAAAATGAGAATTGCTTATCAGTGATGTGTGTCAAAGATTACACACAATATCCCTCCACTCAACGTGTCTATCTCCG
The DNA here is from genome assembly GCA_016164225.1 of Gammarus roeselii. Taxonomy (NCBI): domain Eukaryota; kingdom Metazoa; phylum Arthropoda; class Malacostraca; order Amphipoda; family Gammaridae; genus Gammarus; species Gammarus roeselii. The sequence continues at coordinate 7,764 of SDVV010014341.1, read as the reverse complement.
ACAAGTTTAGACCATGTGTCGGGGTGAGATCCGTTCCTAGCCAGCCATGCTGATCAAATATCCAGCTAGGTTTATGAGCAAGCGATCGCTCTCACCGTTATTGGTTGGATGGGTAGTACAAATACAGAAAATGAGCAATGTTAGGGAGAACTGAACACTTAGACATAGTGTTTCTTACACAATTATTATGAGCACCTTTTTAGTGAATTTATGAACACGGAGTAATAATTTTGACCACCATATATCAATAGTTAAAGTAATCCTAATGGTACACTGCCATTTCAACATTTATATCAAACACAGCATTAGCGTAGGTCTTAACAAAACGTGGTTCATCGTCCTGTTACTTCCGACTAAGGAACGTTTGGTTAACTTTATCAGTACATTTAACTTTCCGCTTAGTTAAGAACACTAAACCAAAAAATATATGTAACGTCAAGAAAATTCTTCTGAAATTACAAACATTCGCCTACTTAACAAGCTTTACATTCGGAACCTTGAATATGTATTTGTCTATTAACGAACATCATTCTCTTTTTTCTGTCCACTGCCCGATGCTGCAAGCTCCTTTCATATCATCAAACCAGACTACAGACAGTGCTTCTCCATGGCCTTAGGTAACAGATGCCCGGCACTGGAAGCTCCTTTCATCTCATCAAACTATACTACAGACAGTGCTTCTCCATGGCCTTAGGTAACAGATGCCCGGCACTGGAAGCCCCTTTCATCTCATCAAGCCGTACTACAGACAGTGCTTCTCCATGGCCTCAGGTGATAGATGCCCGGCACTGCAAGCTCCTTTCATCTCATCAAACCAGACTACAGACAGTGCTTCTCCATGGCCTTAGGTGATAGATGCCCGGCACTCCAAGCTCCTTTCATATCATCAAACCATTCCACAGACAGTGCTTCTCCATGGCCTCAGGTGATAGATGCCCGGCACTCCAAGCTCCTTTCATATCATTAAACCATTCCACAGACAGTGCTTCTCCATGGCCTCAGGTGATAGATGCCCGGCACTCCAAGCTCCTTTCATCTCATCAAACCATTCTACAGACAGTGCTTCTCCATGGCCTCAGGTAACAGGTGCGGTTGGAATGCATATATGTTAATGAGCAAGTTTCTGGTTCTCTTAGTTTCGCTTGAGGCGTGACATTGATATCACTTGCACATTAGAACCGTGTTATTAGAATACATACGTCGTAAATCGATCGGAAGTATAGTATCCAAATATGTGCTTACTATCGGGTACTTGATTTATTATGGTGGCAGTAGCTGCGGTGGCGTTTTCGTAAACAGTGTTTATTCATAGCGTGGTTTTAACGGGCGCTTAGTCTATTGCCATCTAAATTAATTTTCTAATATCCCCGCGACAAAGAAAAAATGCTTCTGAATTTAATTTGTTCGTCAATGCAAAATGTCCTAATATATCTAAACTATTTAGTGCAACAATATCTGTCTCTTCCCTGGATATTTGTGAGCTGCAATTGATTGTACAAGACTGTTGCATACGGCGCTCCTTAACGGCATGTTGAGCTCCGCTTCATGCTTCGCTTTATGAGTTGCCACAAAATACGCTATCTGTGACAAATAAAATAACATTACGTAACCAATTCATCACTGAAATATTTTCCATTGGGACTCTAATGAGCGTATTAACTACGAAATATAGTGCGGATCCAGGCATGTTCTCAACAGCAACACTGTCTAAAGAAACGGTCATCGTTCATTACTTCAATACGGGCACGGTTCCCATTTGCTGTCTGAAGCCACAACAAAACCTAATTCATATAACGTACTTGTTTGCGGTCAGCTTTTATCTGAAACAGAATCACATTAGCACACAGGGTCCTAGTTCAATAGCACGATCATTTGATGCAGTGTTGTCCTTTACGAAGTTATCATCCCCCTACCGTGACGTTGCTTCATCTTAACCGCTCCACTTTTAAGGCGTTCATTCTTTATTCCGACTGAATGATTGGTAAACGGATGAGTGAATTTTATGACTTTTTTTTTTCTTTCGAAATTTCACAACATGCCGTCTTCAATTTCATTCTTAAACGTTGCATTGAGTCTTCATCAGATTGCAATCCATTATGTTCACTGTTCAATTTCACCCGAAATGAAAATGTCGCCACCGAACTGCTGATATCCTCTGGTCGGGAACTGGCATTATATCGGTCGTACTCAGGAGGTATGAAATTGGACTTACTCCATCGCATCGCTGACTCACTGACAGTCAGTAAGGCCAATACTTCTGGGTATCATTGCAAATCGTTATTTAGTAGAACAGAATACACGAACAATCATTTAATGACACACTTAGAAAGCAACGTTTTACCACCGTAGAAAAGGCTAATCTATAGTGCCTTTTGAATGATGTCTTAAGTGTAGCTCTGTACTGAACAGTATCTACATCATACTTTGCTGTGTCACGCGCATTCCATCCAAATTCATTTTTATGCTGAAATAGCCTCGACATCCAATTTGGGTACTTATCTTTTTCCCTCTTTTCTTCAGTGATTTCCTCATAAGTCCTTAGAGTGCTAAGCGTCTTCGTTTTATATACGTCCCCATGACTTCCTCCTTCTCCTGTGCCGTCCCAAGCAGCCGCGGATTACAGAGCAATCAGACCAAGTCACTAGAGTGCTAAGCGTCTCTATCGTGTCTTGTCCCTGGCCTTCCTCCTCACTCTATGCCGTCCCAAGCGCGCGGGGGACAGAGCAATCAGGCAGAGTCAGTAGAGTGCTAAGCGTCTCTGTCGTGTCTCGTCCCTGGCCTTCCTCCTCACCCTATGCCGTCCCAAGCGCGCGGGGGACAGAGCAATCAGGCAGAGTCAGTAGAGTGCTAAGCGTCTCTGTCGTGTCTCGTCCCTGGCCTTCCTCCTCACCCTATGCCGTCCCAAGCGCGCGGGGGACAAAGCAATCAGGCAGAGTCCTTAGAATGCTAAGCGTCTCTGTCGTGTCTCATCCCTGTCCTTTCTCCTTACCCTTCTGGCCCAACAGCTGCGGGTCACAGAGCAATAAGGTCAAGTCCCTACAGTGCTGAGCGTCTTCGTCTTGTCTCGTTCCTGGCCTTCCTCCTTACCCTATGTCGTCCCAAGCAGCCGCAAGTTACAGTGCAATCAGGTCGAGTCCCAAGAGTTCTAAGCGACGAGGCGGTGCAGTATTGGATAGTACAATAAAATATGCCGTTACTGTGGAAGCTGAAGCGGCATTTTGTTCGACCGGGGCTGAAATGACCGAAACACGATATGTAAAATCGAGTAATGGAACTCGGGGTCTGCATTTTGTTTCTTCTTGTAAGCCAGCTCAATTGAGGCAAGGAAAAAATTATGTTGGACTAAAGGCCTGAAATGGATATATTGTTATGCAAAAGTTAGTACTCGTACATTGAAAGACGGGAGCGGCTCTCTTGGGGGTTTCATGACTGCAATAAAATCATGATGTATAAATTAGTAAATTAGGGACCGGGTCTGCTTCAAGCATAGGTTTTCGGGTCAGAGAGTATTAAGTATTGATGTCCAAGCCGACACATTGGGGTATGAGGCGGCCTAATGTTGTCAGGGCTGAGATTGCCTTACTTATTTTGCTTCTGCGGCAGCACAGAAGATGGGTTCACCATCTTATTAATGTTCACGTTTATGTACACAATTCATTTTATGGATCACTAATTAATCTATCCTCCAGTCAGGTATTTTTTTGGTTCCCCTTAGTGGGAAATAAGACGCGACTCATGCTTATGAATTCTGGTAAATACCACATTTCAAATACCGTTGTTAACAATCTCAAATGAATAGGTTAAATACAAGCTTACTGGAGTGAAGACTCCACTTCTGCAGTACGGAGCCATCAGCATAGTTTCATGTAGAGTAGAATAATGAAAACATAAATGGATGAATCTAATGATGATTTCTAAAATTATGTTATTTCAGGATAAAGTCTCTAAATGAATTGGCCATATAAGTTGTTTACAAAGTAGAAAATTGTACAACAAATTGTCAGCGATTAATAATATGTGTATCGTAATCAATAACCATTTTTTTTCACTAATAATCTAATTTCTAATACACCCGCTGGGGTTCAATATCCTGACAAATTTTATAGTCAAGGTTAACAATTTTTTATAGTACACCTTTCCTGGCATATGGGAAAATAGACTTACCTATGCGTCATTTTTTTCAAAATTGTCAATGAGACCTTGACAGAGACTAATTTATACGATGTTCAAAGGTCCAGATGCACGTCCTGGGTATTATAAGCCTTGAAATCAGTATGAGTGAGCGCTCGTTTATTTTTCATTTTTGAGCGGCAAATCATAAATCTCATAATAGCGATCAGAAATTATTTAATAAATTTCGGTCAAAATAGGCTTTTACCAGTAGGGGAGATATAAGCCCAGTATGTGTTTATATCTATGTGTAAATAAATGATTGAACACGTTCGAAGGAAAAATCGTTTCTATTATATACCAAATGTGTCTAATTGTTAACATAAATATATTATATTTATTTCTTATTAGAGCTGTAAAGATTCATTGTTCCTGTCAGTCGATTTGAGATTGGGTCATTCGGTGTAGAGACGAACTCCGTCCCACTGAGCCAAGTAGGATGGCTCTGGCTCAATGGCAGCGAGATGGTGACTAGAGCTCTATTACTTAAAAGTAATGCTATCTTACCTATTGTCTCTGTATAGGAACACTCTTAACCTGAGTGCTAGACCCAATGACCAGGCTCGATTTCCGATGACAACATCAAATTGTTTTTCCTAAGTACTTACCCGTCAACTTGGCGTTCCTCTCCATAATAATTGAGAACCAAAATCGTTAAAAATCTTGCAATGCCGAGTATGAAGGCCTCAATTTGTTTGTTCAATTTCATAATTATTGATTATTTTCAACAAAGAAGTCGAAAAGATTACCGATATGATTCTCAACGCAACAACATTCGTCTTCAAACCCGCCGGAGCCTGTTATTGACTTCGCACGAAATTATTCTCGAATATGTCTTTTCGCCAACCATATTGCGGCAAACTCGCTGTATAAAGACAGGCGCGGTGACGCAATATCATTGTTCTTCAGAACGCGTCATCTGCCGCTCTATGCCAGCACAAAAGCAGCAGTAAACAATTACATTTTTTCTTTGAGAGAAGCTGCAGCTACAGAGCAGTTTTCTCAGTACGTGTTTCTGTCCCACGGCAGTTAGCAAAATCAAATTATTTGTTTCGGTTTTATCTAATATAATGCGAATAAGAGGGAATAATAAATTTATTATTGTACAGTTAGGTCCTGTAGAAATTGAATGGCATCCCTACTTCAGGCGCGTGTTTTTAGTTGAGAATAACAAAACTTTAACGTGTTTTTAAAAGAGGATGAAACAATTATTATTGTTATAAATAATACAAATAAAAATATTCAAATTTATTGATGTCGCATTTTTTTGCGCCGTCAAACGATTAAAGTCGATTCCGGTAATGCTTTTCTGCGGATATCATTATTAAGATAAATAGTGCTTCGTAATAAACAAATCTTCTTCTGCAAAGTTAAACTATTCAAAAGTCTAGAGGACCTTCCAGAATAATTTTGTCGCAAAAATAAAATGTTCAATCTGGCAATGCCAGATTGAATGCTTGTATAACTTAGTGTTCCTTTCTCTGTTACTAATTGATTTCCAAATATTCATACGAACAGTTCCATTAATCGTTATTGGTCTCTAATGATTAAACAAATTATTGAAATATGTTAGATGAAAAGCTGAGCAATCTCATTGAATAAAAAAAACGATGAAGTTCGTTCTAGTTCAGCATTCGATTAATTCATTTAAGATGTGAATTAGTAGTCGGTATCTCTGGTGATAAAACGACTGGGGTTGATGATATCACCTGAAGCGCTGCAAAGGAAGATATCTGCTTCTATTGATGCGGTCACCATTAATCTTGTGTGTAAATACTAGTCGTGACCGACTGGTTAGAGTATCCGACTGCAGTGTCAGCCTCTGGTGCTGCATGTCGCTTGATCGAGCCTCAGCATGGACACAGCGGTCCTGGGGCGGGGAGATTGAACACCTGCCCCTTCTGTCTCAGCCTAACTTAGCCACCCTCCAAATTAGGGGGAAGTGGCTGAATGTCTATACATACATGAATACTTGCCCAGTGAATTGAACGTGCATCGAAGGAAAAATTTTGTGAGTGGGATAAATAAAATGGCCTAAAATGGGATAAAGTAAAACATTTGCATACATGTAATTGCTATTTACTTTCATTAATTGATGCACATACATATCTTATGAACATTTAACGCAAACAAACAATGGTAAGGCAAGTTCAGATGAATGTGTAGGTCTTTCTATTTATATGTTTCTTTGTGGGCAACTGAACTAATAACTTTCTAACTTCAGTTTTTTCTTCTTTTTCGAAAGTTATTTTCCAGAAAAAAGTTATGGTGTGCTTGAAAATGTTTTCAGATATTTCCAACGCCCTTATGAGTTCAAAGTCTTCAATGACTACACATGAAACGCTACTGTCATTGAAGCTAGCAAATTTTGTGAAATTTCTTTTGATATTCTTAACACACCAAGCGACGAAACAATTCAACTAATTTTTATCGCCCATTATTTTCAAGCAACAAAATGTTTATAGCTTCCGACGTAACCGCTACTGACGAAGTATATAATTGACGAATACGCCAATGTATTTAAGAAAACGCTACTGCTGAGTCTAAGCTTTTTGACAAAACAAAATGTTTCGAAGATCACATCGACGGGCGTAAAGGGAGAATTACCAAATAAAATTACTATCTAGCATCCCGGTCGTGTTTTATTCGCGTTCAATTTAACATCTCCTGGCCTATCATAACATAAAATAACTTAGAACAAGCAAATTATTTACGTTTCATTTAACATCTCCTGGCCTATCCTAACCTAACCTAACTCAAAACAAGTAACACCACGTGAAGTTAGTCTCCCAATAGAGTTAATGCGGTTTATTTCCAGGTAACTTCTGTGATATATGAAAGTGTACCCAGTAAAGTCTACTGCCAGAAGCATTGCTCAGAAACGTTAACAAAGATAGGCGTTAACGAAGTGTGCGCCAAGTTAATGTGGCTCATAACAAATGGATCGTTAGTCGACGAGTAATGTAAAAGATATAAGCGTCATAGCTAACGAACAATAGAACCGCTGGATGTAAACCACGTGACTGTAAATAGCTGCAGGCGTTTAAAAATGTTACCGCTTAAATCAATGAGCGCTATCGGAGGTAGGTATTACCAACTAATGACGTATGAAGAGTCGTAAGCTATTCATGTAGCCTTTACCTATGGTAGTTAAATTATTTTTAGACATAAAGGTGCCTCCACGGTTAATCGTTTCTTCGTGACTAGTTTAGTTTGACAATTCATCGCATGTATCAATAGACAATGATGTTGTGAGTCCGAAACTTGTAATCTCGGACCAGAATAGTGAGCGTTATTGAACTTAGTCAGTATGACAGTGCCAGGCTTCATCACGTTCATAAACCTATGTAACTTTATTCCCCATTAAAGTTTTTTAAATATGTGCATCTGAAGGCTTCAGGGGAAAAGCTATGATATTTTTTTTCATAGTAAACTCCTCTTCAGTGGCCCTTCACGATTTGGCTTGTTCGGTGAAACTTCCCCTCGCGTTCATGGACTCCTGCAACTAAAGTTTTGATACACTTCCACGAGTATTTTCCGCATGCTCCATTGGAACACGGACCCGCTACATCCGCTACATTTATATATATGTAT
>SDVV010014340.1:0-14832 GCA_016164225.1 Gammarus roeselii | reverse complement strand
AGCGTGACTCGAGGTGACAGTACCTGTCACAGTGCTTACACAGTCATGCGGTGAGCGTGACTCGAGGTGACAGTACCTGTCACAGTGCTTACACAGTCATGCGGTGAGCGTGACTCGAAGTGACAGTACCTGTCACAGTGCTTACACAGTCATGCGGTGAGCGTGACTCGAGGTGACAGTACCTGTCACATTGCTTACAGAAAAGCTTACATCACTGTTGGCTGCGATACAGACCGAAGAAGAAGACCGTCGGCGATGGTCCCACCGATGAAGGTAGCTTCCAAGCCGCTCAATATAAGGGGGATAACTTCATCTACAGCCTTGCTGACAGTGAATGTAACAGTGAGACAGTTACAATGAACACAGCTACTAAACAAGAGTATGGTTTCAAAGTTTCACTTTTTTTGTCATCATTCACTTCTCGACATTCATATTTCTGTAATAATTTGTAATAGTTTAACATCATATAAGAAACAGTTCCTCAAATGAATCAGTAAACCAGAGAAGAATAATTCATGTTTATTCAAGAGACTCTTATGAACAATCATGAACTTGAAGTTGAGCATAAATTAATTAATGCCACGTTGTTCATGATAAGTCCTTACTTCTTGTTAATTCTATCAGAAGTAGTTTATTTGCAATTTATCTTCGCGTCATATATAAATCAGGTTTAAATCATGCAATGCTTAGGGTCGAAGATGTGGTATGTGTGTGAGTGTGTGAGTGAGCGTGTGTGTGGATGAGTGAATGTGCGTGAGTGTGTGTGTGTGTGTGTGTGTGTGTGAGGGTGTGTATGTGTGTGTGTGTGTGTGTGTGTGTGTGTGTGTGTGTGTGTGTGTGTGTGTGTGAGGGTGTGTGTGTGTGTGTGTGAAGATAACAACGAGAAGCGTCTTTCTTTCTGCCAACCCCCTGCCTGGCGTATACCGCTTTGGGTCTATGTTTATATATCTTTGTTAAAAGGCATCGCAACAAACAGAAAATTGTCACTTATAACTCGTGGAGCAGAACAAAAGGATTGAGGATCAATAGGGTATGGGCTATCGAGTATCATATATACAATGGATTCTGCTCATTGATTTGTGTTTCCGTCTGTACGATTCGTTCAAGTAAACGGACGAGGGATTTATTTCTTCAACGTATCCAACAACAAACAATGAAAGGGAGCGAGTACTTAAAGCCAATTTATTAACTAAATAAGTAATCCCACGATGATCCACTATTACCCTTGTGTTAATTTGTGATGTAATGAATCCTGTGCCTTCAGCAAAGCAAAAAAATGCTTCGTGTAATTGCTGAACGAATATTGCGAAAAATAATAATTCATGTAAAAAATAATATTTCATGTCGATATTTTTTCATGTCAATACCAACAGTCCATGAAAAGTTTGTCCATTATATCCCATTAGGTACTTTTTCTTATCGTTTTATTAACGGTCTCTTCAAAGTTGGTTTAAAACAAAGGAATAAATGAAAGTTTTGTTACCGAAAGAACCATTTAACAAACACTATTCAAAGAATTTCTCCAGACGCGGGCTAAATCAGCACTGGTCTCGTCTCGGAATTCCCAGAAATAGCGCCTTTGTTTGATTTTACGACATCGCGTAGAGTTTACGACCAAAGATGGACTTCAATGCCTTTTTCGGTATCAACCTACCGAAGAGAACTTGACCTGAGTGCAAGGCCTTCGCAGCTGACTCTTGTTGAGATCATCTCTAACATATTTTACCGGAACGTGATAGAAAACTTGAGAAATACACAGCTTGGTCTTTGCTTAATCCCTGCAAATTAGAGTTTTGCATTGAATTACCGTTCGATTTACATTGATCATTGGAAGTTTTTTTTTTTTAATTGAACGTTTAGAGTCTTTGAACGAGCGGTCAGGTTATTTGGGCCCAAATGTACTCAGCAATATTGCTGCCTCATAGGTACTTCATATTGCTGCCTCATAGGTACTTCATATTGCAGCCTCATAGGTACTTCATATTGCTGCCTCATAGGTACTTCATATTGCTGCCTCATAGGTACTTCATATTGCTGCCTCATAGGTACTTCATATTGCTGCCTCATAGGTACTTCATAGAACAACTGAATGAATCATAAGTTATAATGGAAGTTAAATATAGCAACCAGGCCCGATAAAATGGTTGGTTAGAATAGCTTAAGAACATCATTACTTCAATATTCTAACCTAATGAATCCTCATGAATACTAGTGTCCTGTTCTAGTTTACTATAGGGAAGTTTCAAACATGAGGTGAAATTCAACAGATTCATATTTATTGAAAAATAACTTACTTTAGTTTTCACAATTGTTGATTGTATCTGGTTCGTTCTAGCTGAAACGATTTAACTATTCAAATATCTGATACACCATAAAAAATATAGAGTTTGATGTATGTCAGAATATGATAATGTTCATGGCATGGGTAGGCAACACTAGCTACTTTAATATACACAATTGGGCTCTTCCATTAACGTCCGTCTAGTTACAATCCGGCCTCCCTGATGTCAGAAAACATTACAAGCTTACAATCAAGAATACGTGCACTGAATTGCATGGCATACGTGACAAGCGAGGCTTAACATGTTTGGTAGATCTTCACAAAGATCTGAAGATAAAATATTAACTGAAAAAACTTCTTCCCTTTCTTCATCACTGTGATGCTTTCCACAACAGCATAAGTTAGAAGCAGGGAAAGTTTTTGAACAAGGCTCAGGTAAGAGAGTAGGTCTTTTTCTGTAATACATTTTATGTTTCTTGTCATAGGAATGATTAACCGAGTCAGAGATATTTTTTTAATTGGATCTCAACATATTTTTTTCATAATAGTGAAACAAATAATTTTATTTTTCATTCGACTCTCAGCATCACTTTAGGTTTAGACCTAGGTAGTCTAAAGGTTACAAATTTAATCATTTCCTTGTCTTTATATATAAAGGTTTTGCAACTCTACGTAATTTAATAGTTCTCATTAATTTATTATCAAAGTTGTATGTGTTGGTGTAATATATAATTTTATGAAATCCAGTATTGTATAACAGTTCACTTCGAAGAGATAATAAATGTTATGTTGAATTTCGACACTGAAAATTGTTACGCACTAACTTTTTTTCAAATGGTAGAAATGATGAGTCTTTCTTATTTTACATAAGCTTCATCAGGAGACAATAATTTTGTTGTTGTAGCAAGCGACTCCCTGTCCCATATGGAATAAGACTTTTCACTCACACTCAACTAAAATTGACAAGAAATGATAGTTTGTAAAGTTAAATTGTTAATTTTCAATTGGAATATGTTCTGGGACACTATTTTAATTAAAGCATTCTCTGAGGCAGTTTCACATTTAAATGTGATATGTGATTTTTTCGCACTGCATTTGACAAAAACAATTAGCAAACAATAGTTGACAGTTCAATCACATTATTGATCTGAATCATTTCCGCATCAATTGTAATTAAATATTTCCAGGACAAATTGCCATTAAATTAGAAATAGCTACACACACAATATGTTTATAATTGAATTTGACCTTGTAGTTGACTTGAATTAATTAAAATCAATTTGTGCAGACGGCAGAAAGCGAAAAAAAGACATAGGGACATGCACTTTCATACTTGCAGTTATAATTATCATATTTTTTTACATTGTATGTCCTTCAATCATCAGAAACATAGTTGAAAGATAAATGTCAATAAAAAATCCACATCTTGCCAATGGAAACCCGGTTTAAACTGTACCTTTAAGTTACCTATTATGAGAATATGTTCCCAATATCACTTTAATCTTATCTTACTCCATCCAATGACATACACGACTGTTTGATGTTTATTCGCCCGTTATCGGCCTTATGGAATTGCATGAACTCGTAGTGTAAAGTCAACATGTCGTGATTTTCGTGAAATCGGACTTAAAAACACTAACCTTGGAGCAGTTGTGAAGAAGGAGGGCTGAGTGAACGGTCGTGCTGTGTTCGACTCCCAAAAATCGTTAATCCATCGCCGCCACAGACCTTGTAAGGGTCCACTTGAACGACCAGTTTATCGCTTATTGGAGACTGCTCAATCGCGTGACCTTCTTAGTTGTCTTCTGCCTTATTCAGAATCATGTTCCTTCAACTTAACCTTCCGCAGCGCTTTACTGTCCCGCATCAGTCTCTGTAGCGTCGTCTTGGAACGCAACCTGCTGTTCCTTTCCTGGATACGCGGCCCTCCGACTGCCGTCCTCCTGTGCTCTCACTGCTGAGCTGTTCGTGGATACTCTTCTGCTGGTTGAGTGGAAGAAGGTGCGAAGAGTCTTCGCCACTTTTTGTGACGGAGTCGCCCTGTCCCCCTCTCTGTGACATGTAGAACATCCTGGGGTGATGGTTCGCGCTCCCTTCCAGGGTTGTTTTTTCTTCATTAATTACGTCGGCTGAAATCCAGTTGATGGTATCTAGAAAATAGTTCGTAAATAGCTGTACATCCGGTGTGGTATAAATTTTAGGGGTGCATTGGTTCTGCCGTCCTACCGGCTCATCGTACTGTAATTTGTGATTAACAAATGCTGACCACATCGTGTCTCTTTCTCCTCTCGACAGTATACCGCTAAGTCTTAAATGACTAGTCATGCAAAATTTTCTTGAAAGAGGTTCCACTGGCTTCTCAGCATAGCTGCAGTATTGGTCCTTTTACTGTCTCACTCTCTTTCGTCTAGCCTGCTCCGAGCCGCTGATCTGCCTCAACCTCCGTCGCTGCAGAGTATAATATATTATACCCTTTCAAATTAACTATGTCATCCCTTGTCTAATAAACTCGGTGAAGCTTGAACTGATTTAACCTTGTTCGGTAAAGAGTTATTTGTTAGAGTCCGTCTCATATTTCCATCGAAGGGACGGCAACGCCTGCTCGGTTCGTTTTTTTTCAGTAACTCTGTCGTTCATAACTGTTTCTAGCTCTTCGAATTCATTCAAAGGATGAGGTAAATTTTCATCAATACCATTTCTTGGGACTGGAATCTCCCCTCCTTTAATGCCCCTGAGAGATGCAGGGCAATGTCATTGAAACGTGAGTTTTCAACGTTCGACTTCAATTAGGATTATAAATTTCTGTTATTATATTTCGCTGAATCTCTATACCATATTTGCCTTTGAATATGTGGTAAGATGCTTCTAAAGTGACTGGAGAATTGGGATGCTATTTCCACCAGTCGGGCGTCCTTTTGTTTTTGAACATCCTCGTAGTATCCATGGACGTTGATTTATATTCGATGATGTTCACTAAAAACGGATTCGGCATAATTTGCAAGGCTGTTAAGTTGACAATTAAATATTGTCCAACGTATCGTTACCCACTACTAATTTTCCTTCACTGTTAGCAATTGTATTCATCTACCGTCTGAGGGCTGGCGGTGTGTCTGCTCAGGATGACGTAAGACAACAGCGTTGTTCAGCAGAGAAAATCCACAGTTCCTGACGACAAGAAGAATAGCGTCGTAACCTTACGTCATAGCAACGGATCAGTTCCAGTAGCACCTGTTCCAGACACGTCTAGGTCTCACAGCATAGCAACGGATCAGTTCCAGTAGCACCTCTTCCAGACATGTCTAGGTTTCACGGCATAGCAACGGATCAGTTCCAGTAGCACCTGTTCCAGACATGTTCAGGTCTCACTCAATAGCAACGTTTCAGTTCCAGTAGCACATGTTCCAGACATGTCTAGGTCTCACAACATAGCATCGGATCAGTTCCAGTGCACCTGTTCCAGACATGTCTAGGTCTCACAGCACAGCAACGGATCAGTTCCAGTAGCACCTGTTCCAGACATGTCTAGGTCTCACTCCATAGCAACGCACCAGTTCCAGTGCACCTGTTCTAGACATGTCTAGGTCTCACTCCATAGCAACGGATCTGTGCCAGTAGCAACTGTTCCAGACATGTCTAGGTCTCACAGCATAGCATCGGATCAGTTCCAGTGCACCTGTTCCAGACATGTCTAGGTCTCACAGTATAGCAACGGATCACTTACAGTAGCATCTGTTCCAGACATGTCTAGGTCTCACAGCATAGCAACGGATCAGTTCCAGTAGCACCTGTTCCAGACATGTCTAGGTCTCACTCCATAGCAACGGATCAGTTCCAGTGCACCTGTTCCAGACATGTCTAGGTCTCACTCCATGGCAACGGATCAGTTCCAGTAGCACCTGTTCCAGACATGTCTAGGTCTCACAGCATAGGCCTCCATGAACTCTTATCCTCTGGAGCAGGTAATCCGTATGTGGCGAATAATAAACATGGTGTGCATGTTTCATTCTCTCTTAAAACTACATTCGGGTCTTGTTTATATTAGATTATCTGCGAATAAATGAGTAGTTTATTAGTAAATACTAAAATAACATATATGCACAAGCTTGTCCAGAAATGAGCAGTTTATACCACACTTTACATGAGCGAAATAAATGCAAGCTCTCAACCAATATGAAAGAAATGAAACTATGCATCAAACTTGGACAAAAGATACATTTTCAAAGGTAAAAACAGAAAAATAGTGTCCTACATCTAGAACAATCCCGTCGTATGGAGCAATTAGTGAAGATACGGGAAGAGTAATGAGGAGGTAGGGGGAGGATAAGGAGAGGAGGATGTAGAAGGAGATAAGGAGAGGGTAAGAAGGAGATAAGAAAAGGATAATGGTTCGGTAGGACGTGGCCCAGGACATGAAGCAGGATACAGTTTAAGCATCTCAATCAACTAGTATCCCAATCATCCGGATGTACAAACTGTATTGATTATCACTCGTATGGCCAGAAATCTTAACAGTTGGTGGTTGTAATGAGCTCTGTGGTTGACGTTAACGACTGGCAGTCAATACTGTTATTTGTTACGAGTTGGAGGGCTTGTAGAGAGGAAGGCGATAGCAGGGCTCATAAAACAACGACCGCCCCGTCAATACGGCGGTGTGTTATGAGCTACAAGGTTAGTGAAGAAGTAGGCGATGACGGCACCCAAACATGATGGTCTGCCCGTCAATACGGTGGCTTGTTACGGCCTGAAGGGCTAGAGAAGCGGGTGATGATGGCTCACAAACATGAAGGCTGTCCCGTCGATACGTCGGCTTGCAACAAGCTGGAGTGTCAATCAACTGGAAAGCAGGTGACGATTCTCGAAACGTTGGTGATCCAACTATTTTGTCGCGGTGATAGAACTTCTGATGACGGGGAAAACGTGATGAATAAAATACTGTAATGGTTGGAACGTTTCAGTGGTTGGTGGGGTGTATGAGAAGAGGAATCAGGGTATGATATCGGTAATAGTAGAGTATAGAGAGGTCCTAGGAACTGCGATGCGAGTGTTCAATGTACCTTGGCTAGCATTTAGGTATAAGATTTGCATGGAAAGACAGCTAGTATTTAGAGTGAATGATGGATGAAAGTTGTTCAGGACCGTGAAAGGCGTGTTTAAATGCTTATATGTCCTTGGGTAAGACAAGAAGTAAAGTTTGTATAATGCGTTAGTTGTTACAAATGCACTTATAGAGCAGAGATGCGGCAGTGTAGGCAGCTTAGTAGGAAAGGGAGATGGATTTAGGAATGAACTTTTAGAGAAGCCAACAAAGATCAAATGAGAGAGAGAGCTGACCGTTATAGTAAATACACGAGTTTTGAAGTGAATCAGAGTGGATGTAATGGATGAAGAAGGGTGATTTGAGCATTGAGGAGAATTTGAGAGAGACCAAGGTATAATTGGCTGGGTGGACGAAAGAGTCTACTGACTGTCAGAGAAATAAACGGGAGGAAGCGAGAGGATGTGCAAAGGATAGGAGTTGGTGGAAAATTATTGCAAAAGGACCAATGGGTCGGACGCGATCCTGAAAAGCTTCCCCGCTTGCACTATCTCGCTGTGAATTGGATGACCGGGCAGGTTGAAGTTCTGGCACATAAGGTACACTGGAGGTTAACAAATTGAACCGGCTGGCCCCTGATCGGTTCCGGTTCTGCCGACGTGGATGGAGTTGACGTGATCGTTGCCGAACCCTGGTGCAATTATGCGCCAAGATTTTTCTATGTGTTTGAGTTTATTAGGAAAGGAGCAAGGATTGTATTACCGTCGGTCACCTAACATCTTAGGGTAACCGGCTAGGTGTGTGTATCTCTGTCTGTGTATCTGTATCAGTAATACTTCAGATTGAAAGATCTTCAAAATAAAAAGATCGAAGTGACGTCACTGTACATGAATGTTCACGCTGTCAGAAGCGGCTGCCGGAATGTGTTTCCAACAGGCCAAGATATGTACACCCTCTTTATTGTAATGCTAACATTTTCAATTTTATTTCCATTCCTTGTGCACAAAGAAGTTGATTGCCGACAAAGAGAAGCTCCTTTAAAGTAACGAGCCATCCAATTTTGCCGAGGATCTCTGCTTCCAAGGAGTCCAAAATGAAACACCCTTCCTCTTCCTATAGCCCCCCATTACTATTCATTTTCCCTTCATGTAACCTCCCTTAACGCCTCACTTACCCTTCTTTCACCCTCCCTATACCCCCCGTACACACCACTTACCTCATACCTCCCTTATCCTACCATAAGCCGTCCTCTCATTTTCCTCTTACCCTCCCATTACCCGCCCCCTACCTTTTCTTAACCCATTTCCTACCCAACCATTACCCTTTTCTTATCTCCTCCTTACCCCTTCTTATCTCCTTCTACATTCACCTCTCCTTATCCTCCCCTACCTCCTCCTTACTCTTCCCTTACCCTCTCCTTACTCTCCCTTTACCCTTCCCTTACCCACTCCTTACCCTCCCCTTACCCACTCCTTACCCTCCCATTACCCTCCCTTCACCCTTCCCTTACCATCCCCTTACAATCCCTTTACCCTCCCTACCCTCTCGTTACCCTCATCTTACCTTCCCCTTAGTCTCCCCTTATCTTTCCAATACTCTCCCTTTACCCTTCCCTAACCCTGTCCATACCCCTCTTACCCCCCTACACTCCCTTTGCACTCTTCGTACCCTCTCTTTGCTCCATTCATTCATACATTTCCCTTGCCCTCCCCTCACTCTCCCCTTGCTCTTCCCATACCCTCCCCTCAACCTTTCCTCACCCTCTCCTTACACTCCCCTTCACCTTCATTTCCAGTCCCGTTACACTGCCCTAACTCTTCTCCAACGCCTTCCCTTCCCCTTCCTATACCCTCCCCTTACCCTCCTTTGAGCTCTCACGACTACACAGCCGCAAACACTAGGATTGAATTGGTGTGACGTTGCACTTTAACTTCAAGCTTACTCACACAAATAGCGAACTATACCAACACAAAATCAACTAATGTTTTATAAACGTTCCCGAAGTAGGTGAGAAAATTTACTCATTTGAATATACAAAAATGTTTTGGAAATTCAATTATTATTTCAGATATGTTTTTTTAAACAGAAGTATTTTCGACCAAAACGCTTTTGAGAACATTCGAATTATGCAGTAGGTCATGGTAAAGAAAAAGAAACACACAGCCCCCTTGAACAAAAGCGTCTCGTCCTAGAAATTATGTTCTGTATTTTTTACTATACCTGTGTGGTCTAAGATGTAGCCTTAACTAATACTATCATTTACAAACCATCCAACACAATTAAACAACGCAATTTCATATTTTTCTTATCTATCCATTCCATGACTGATCATTCCCAGCTCCGTTTAGTATTAAGCAGTTACTCACACCCATCGACGGTTCGTTGCATGGCATGCACTGAGAACCAAGGCATTTCCCTCAACTCCAAGGCCTTCCCAAGCAGTCAGTCGGCCGTGGGTTCTCACAGGCGAGGGCGAGACAATACGCACCACACATCCTTACTCAACGGCGGCCGAAGCCAGACTGGTGGGCAAAGCTGTGAAGCAGTCACAGCTTCCTAGAATAGCTAGTAACGGAACTATGGCCCAAATTTAGCGGGGCAAATTGTGTCAGTTCTTTGGGTCCTAATTTTTCGATTCTGTTGACAATGACCTCGTTCGGTGATATAAATAATTATTCGGTAGGAGGCAATTTAAGGTAACCCCTATTTTGACACGTAATCTATACATCTCCCACATGAAAAAATGATAAATGTGCTTAAAACTGATATAAAAAAAAATCAGAAATGAGAGCATTCGTCATATTTTGGTGAGATTCCCTGTATTTACAAATGTGGGGAGACAACAAGAGGATGGTTAGTTCTGAAGTAAAACGTCTAAGAGTGCTTCATCTGCATTTTTTTGTTTTTTATAACATCCCGATAGGGAATGATTTAGCTATTTATCTGCGATTTATGTAGAACTTATAGAGCCGCGACTAGAATGTTTCGATTGTATTATGATTTTAACCTCCGCTGGATGTTTGTTCCATTCTTCGACAACTCTATACGTGAAGAAATTGCTCGTGATGTCGAGTGAGAAACGCTTCCCAACGATTTTGTATCCATTGTTCCTAGTCACTCCAATTGTATCTAGAGCGAATAGGCTCGCTCGGTCAACGTTTTCCCTTTCATTCACAATCTTCCACACTTCGATAATGTCTCCTCTGACTTGACGTTTCTCTAGAGAATGAAGTTTGAGTTCACGCAGCCTGTCTCTGTACGATTTATTCCGCAGCGAAGGGATGAGTTTGGTAGCTCTAATTTAATAATGTCTTTTCTGTAATATGGAGACCAGAATTGAACGGAATACTCGAGATGCGGTCTAACAAATGCATTGTTTAACTTAAGCATACCATGTGGGTATTTGTACGAGATAGAGCGGGATATCATACCTAGCATTTTGTTGCCTTCATTAGCAGCATCGTTACATTGCTAGCTACTTTTAAGTCGTTACTAATGATGACTCCTAAATCTCTCTCTTCGGTGACAGGAATGACTTTCTTTCCGGACATTGAATATTCGTTCTTGAGGTTATGAGGACCTATGCGCATAACTTTACATTTGTCTACATTGAATTTCATTTGTCACTTTTCTGACCAATCAACAATTTTGTTCAAGTCTAGATGGATCTGCTGACACTCTTGTTCAGTTTGCCGTTTTACTCCAATCTTATTATCGTTTGAAAGCTTGCTAATGTTTGAATATTAACACGGATCCTTGTTAATATTCAAACACGGATCCTTGAGGCACTCCGCTTGTAACATTACCCCAGCGGAGGAAGCTCAGTTAAGTATAACTCGTTGCTGTATGTCCGAAAGCCAGCATTTTATCCAGTTGATAAGCTCGCTTCGAATGCCGATGCTGTGCAATTTACTAACTAGGCGCTTGTGTGGGACTTTATCAAAGGCCTTTTGAAAGTCAAGGTAAATGATATTGATTGGAAATTTTGTGACGTGGATTTCGATTATACTTTTGAAAAAAGAAGCAGGTTCGTAAATCAGGAACGGTTGTGTCTAATGCCATGCTGAGAGTCGACAATCAATTTGTTTATTTCTAAGAATTCTTTAATTTTATCCGTTATCAAACTTTCCATCAATTTGCCAATGACTGAGGTGAGATTAATTGGATGATAGTTGCCGGGACACTTTCTGTCCCTTTTTTAAAAATTGGGTGAAATTGGCCTCTTTCTATTTAAAGGGGCAGGTGCCATTTGTGAGAGATTGAGTGAAAATATTTGATAGATATTCGTCGATTTCGTGTATAGTCTTTTTTAAAATTCTGGAATGATCTGGGTCTGAAGCAGGAGATTTTGTGACTTTAAATTTATCAGTATATATATAATAACTTCGACGTGGAAAAGTTCACTGTGCTGAGGCTTCTATTCGTTTTTCCGCTTTGATATCCTCAAGATTAGGAAAATCCTTATTCGCTAACGTAAATACAAAACAAAAGTATTCGTTGAGTGGAACACTCATTTGGGGTCGTCTGTTTCTAGCTCACCAACATCGTTCTGGAGAGAACCAATTACAAATCTTTACATTTTTTTGGCTCAAATATAATTTAAAAAAAAAACTAAATAGTTTTGGCATTGGCGGCAATTTAATTTTCATAATCTTTCTTCTTACGTTTCAGGACCCTCATTAGATCTCTTCTGCTGATGTTGTATTCATCTTTCTCTGCGTCGTCATGATGATGTCTCTGTTTCGTAGAGGGCTTTGCTTTCTTTCGTGTCTGAAGGCGCTGCAATTCTCCTTTCCAGTACCTGGGCTGATTGAATGCTCTTCGCCTGTTTTTGCGCGGACTATGCTCATATATTAAATATTTGTAAGTGCAGACATCGTAGCCGAGGGTTATATATGATGACGCTATTGACTTTCTTAAGCCATCAAAATTAGCTAATCTTAAGTTAGAGACTTTCTCGCGCTTGTTGACGTTTTCAACTCGAGCTCTATCAAAAAACGGATACAGTTGTGGTCGTTAGTTCCGAGTGGTTCACCCACTTCGACGTTTGTGACAAGAGAGTCGCTAACACGTAATTGGAGATCGATTATATCGCTACCTCGTGTAGTTGTCTTCACCACTTGAATCATGAACTTATCGTCTGCAAAATCAATCAGACACTGGCCATGGCAGTACCTTTGTCTGTTTCCCAATCAATGTCAGGGATATTGAAGACTCCAAACACAATGCTCTGTTGTGTTGTGACGGCATCGACAAGGGTGTGGTTAAGATCGATGTCATTTGCAACCTTGCATTTTGGAGGGCGATAGACAAGAGTGATTTGACATCTATATGTTTACCGACTACTTGGATTTATGCTATGTCGTTCTTGTTGTTTGGAATAGTGACTTATGATATTTGCAGAGTGTTTTTCACGAGTAACAGCGCTCCTCCGTCCTCTCGGTCTTGTCTATCTTTGAGAAATAGAATGTAACCGGGGAGAATAAATTCACCTAAGAATGTCTTGGTGCTCATTTGCATCCATGATTCCGTGATTGCTATTATGTCGATACTTACCTAATTGTCACGGAGACTTCTAGCGTTCACGTAGTACCATTTGAAAGTACCGTTAGTCACATTAACTCAAGTTTCTTCACTTAATTTTCTTGACTGCTTCTTCTTCGAGGCCTTGTGTCGTGGTCAAGACTTTCGTTTTCGTTTACACTGGTTGTACTAGCAGAGCTGCGACTACTGCCTCTAACTCGAGATGGATTGATGATAGGAACTTTTTGATAGGACCTGCGGTAGCGTTTTGATGGGTTCATGTATTTTTTGTGCATCTAGAGTTGAAACGGGCGGAGGCCGTAGGGTCATTTCGTCGGGTATTGCTGGCGGAATTGTTCGTCTGATATCGATTAAGTTTTTTGACTTTTTTTTTGGTGACAAGACCAGCGCCGATGTTTTTAAGGTGTATTCGATGGTATCAAGCCCATACGTGTTTATGCGAGACTTATTGGTGATTCTATTATAGTTATAGTACTTAAGGTTGATCATCAACCCAAAGAGAAAAAGATTTCCTGGGCTTTGCAGAAAGTTGCTAGGCGATAGTTAAGTTAAATCATCTTGCTCAACTTGTATTTATTTTGGTCAGGTTAGTTTTTATTGACATTTGAAACTGGTGCTCTCGCGGGTCGGAATTGTTGCCTAGTACAGTACATTTGTTACTTTGATTTATCAACATCCAATTTCTCCCATGACGATCAATAAGTATTTCTCTGATAATCAGGGTTTTATTAACTCATGTTAAATACTTTGCATATAGAAAAGAATAGTAGTTTTCATAGATTTCAATGAACGTCGGTTATACGACGTTTAGGTTGAAAGTGTGAAAAAAAATTGCTTGCAAACATTTCTTCGTGAAATAATTTTAGGTCTGATTGTCTTGTCTGTGGAATCTTGAATCAATAAACGTGCATGTGTTTGGAAAATATCACTATAATATCACTTGAATATTGTCAACTTATTATCCGCAACGAACTTATTTTCCTGATCTGTTGGGCTTACATCACATGTAAACGTCATTAATCTGGGGGCAATTGGTGCCTTGGAAATGAAAAAGGTGTCGCCGTAGTAAAAATTACTATCAGTGTCTTAAGGACGCCCGAATGGAGGAACCTAATGGTTCTAAGAACAATCGATGCTAATATCGATGAATTCTTAAACATCAACGGCTGAAAGAGCTGAAAACCAGAGTATTACGGAAACATAAAATGTCGAGAGAGATTTTGAGCAAAAGGTTTGAAATAAATGCCCGTGGAGTCAGTGTTCTGTTTTTAGAAAACATTTATGGCTTCCGATTAAATTGAATCATATGTACTTATAACTCCTACGGGTTTATATTTATCAACAACTTTTGGTTGCGGATATCCTATACGTTGTAAAAATCAGTCTTCTAATAGCAGTTTTTTTTTCCACAATTTTTAGTTCTCAATTATTGTCGAGTCGAAGACATTCAG
The DNA here is from genome assembly GCA_016164225.1 of Gammarus roeselii. NCBI lineage: Eukaryota > Metazoa > Arthropoda > Malacostraca > Amphipoda > Gammaridae > Gammarus > Gammarus roeselii. Next base: position 521 of record SDVV010014340.1, on the reverse strand, counting down.
AAAAATGTGTCAATCTAGATTAACAGCTGACAGTTAATTAAAACATATCCAGGCATGGTTAATATTTTTCGATCATTCTTTCTGTCAGGTACCTATGATGTATTTGTAAAACTTTTGTTAATAGTTACTTAATTTAACTTCAAGCTCCCATTTATTTTACCCCATGCACCAATAATAAATGTGGGTAAAGTTTGTCCAAATTATATGTGTCATGAGAGATGACATGTTCCTAATTGAGAGACAACTAAACACATGAGTCGGTCCTCACACACTTCAAAATGATCATCTGAAATATCAAAGATAACCCATTGTTCTACAAATTTGCCGGAAGACGAGGTAGTGAAATATTTGGAGTATTTACCGTAGACTTACTTCGCCTTTTCTCGAGTGACTGCCTTCCAACATTTGTAATAGTTTCGATGGACATGTCATATAATTGAAAAGTGAAGTCAAATAGCAATATGATTTTCATAGTAATATAATAACATTCATTCCTCTTATAATTGCTCATATCGATATTC
>SDVV010014339.1:0-14832 GCA_016164225.1 Gammarus roeselii | reverse complement strand
GCTCCGGATGTTGGCACACGTGGGCATCTTTTCAAGCTGGTGGTTCCTCGCTGTCAGACTGACTATAAACGGAGATTCTTTTATTCTCGCTGTGTGCAAATTTGGAACCGGCTGCCCGCTGATGTGGTGCAGTGTGATTCACTTTGCGGCTTCAAGAGGGCCCTGGCGGAGGAATTGGGGGCAGTGTTGTATGAGTTTTGCTAGACTAAATTTGATGTGGTGTTGTTGCTTTGTTTGTGTTGTCAGCGGTTGTGTGCAGTTGTTGACTGTCTTCATTGTTTTGTTTTCTTTGGACCTATTGAGCGCATTCCGACCAGCGTCCTGCTGCAGTACTTGTACGGTGCTGTTCATTTTGATTGCTGGCGCGCTGAGGTGTACTGCCTCCCATGCCTGCGTGCCCTGTTGGCGGGGCTGTTGGGGCTGTGGGGGGCTGCAAAGGTGAGATGCAAAGGTGAGCCCAGGTGAGCCTGGTCACAGTGTTCAAAACTTGGGTTAGCGTGCACAGAGTTGGTGTTGGTTTGGCCAGCTCCATGACCTTGCCTCATGAAAAGCTTGGGTGGGCATTTGCCATCGCTTACACAACGCACAGATGATTTCTCACCTTGGTTTCTCACCTTGGTTGCCCCAAGACCACCCCACACCCCAGCAAGGCCAGAGTGCAGAGCATGACAGGAGGCACAAATGCCAGTATTTAATAAGATCTGCCCTGAGAAACCATCCTCTTATAGAAAATAAGACTAGTCTCATCACTGTGGGAAAGTAATTCAACTCAGCCAGACCATCCTCACTCTTTGTCCATCAATTTCTTCATGATGACACAATTTGTGTAACTTTGTAACTACAAAACTCTGGCTATTTCTTTGAACCCTTCTAAGTGGTTTTACTATGTCTATCAACTTGAAATAAATAATTTACCTTGCTTTGTTACAGTGGCCATCCATTATAGATAACTCATTTAATTGACGTTTCTAATATTCTTTCAGATTGGAAACCAAAGCTGACCAACAGAAGTATGGAGAAGTACTTCTGGATTTTGCATTTTTTCAAGATTCTGCAATTTTTACTAAGAAAATAGAAAATTCAGTAGTGAGTTGATACCAATAACTTTGATATTTTGTCATTAATTAGCTAGAAAGAATAGGACAGGCTAGCAATGTATGAAATTAGCACGATAACTATTAGCTATCAAGAACAAACTACTGTCTATAGCTAACCTATTAAGCAAAAAAAAAAAAAATAATTTCAGTGAGTCCTGGGTGCAGAGGATCCCTTCAATAGTGTTTATTTAAGCTCCAATGTAAAGAGCATGAAAAATTTAAATTACAATAATCTGTCCTTCATTGTTTAGCTAAGTTCTAAAATAGCTGATTATCATCTATCATCAATTTCAAACAGGAACTTATGTCATGTGCTGTCTCCCTAATTATCAATATTTCTGGTATCTAATAGCAACAACATTTTTTTATAAATTCCATCCACTATTATTGAATAACTACCCTACTGAAGAATTTTTGGAAATTCACTCAATAAAAATTCAATATATATTGATATTTATCTACCAACCCTAACTTTGAAGTCCTGATTAAAATTGTGACTTCAATTTATTGGATTTAAATTTGACTTCTGACATCGAGATTAAAATATCTTTACAAATTTTTGCTGCAAGACATTGCAAATGATCTAAAATAGCTAGCTGAATTTTTTTACCATTGAAAAATTTAGGTTTGTATGATAATTGAAGATTTTTGATCTGGAAAATCTCTGAATTGACAGTCTAATGCCAATGTCATTAGCATCCATGGTGAACTAAAGTTTCTTACCTTTGTTTCTCACCTTTGCCACCAGGAGGGGGCAACAAAGGTCCCCTCCCTCCCTTCAACTCGTGCAGACCAGCAAGTCTGATCTGAGGAAGTCAGGGAGGCCCCAGTATTACCAGGATGTAAAAAGCCTAACAGCACATGGATAGAAACTGGAATAGTGCAAACTGATGGCCTAGGTTAAAACAAGTTGTTTTTAAGACATGTTAAAAAAAAAAGGCTTGTATTCACACAGAGAAGAAACAAACACACACATACACAGCATACAAAAGAAGGCAGGAGCTTCTCCCAAGATAAGACCAGGCCACACCGTCCCAGATCTCACCGAGAAATCAAAACATTAAAAAATCAAACACCAGACTGACAGGCTAAAAGAACTCAAACGAATCATCAAAAATATCCACCAGCTACCACTTCATAGTTGCCATGGGATTGGAGCCCACTAACTAGAATAGCAGATTGTTCCACTGCTGGATACATGTGAAAACAAACATTTTCTTTTTCATGTGAGATACACATGTTGGCATCAAAAATTTGTAGACTTGACCAAGCATTATAAAATTAGTATGCTAGAAAATACCCCTAAATCAATTTTTTTATTCTGTTGTCCAACAATTTTCTAATACTGGATGAGATTGGACCATGAGAGCCTACCCTTAATTGAAAATAGGCTAAGGTACCTCAATCTAGGTTCATAATCATGATCAGCCAATCCAGTCAGATTTTTTCTCTTTTAGCTACCTCTGCACAGACTCTAAATAGCTCAGTTGGCAACAAAATTACTGTTCCTCACCCACAAACAATAATCGTTGTAACCATCCACGCATGCGAGTCAAACAAATGTAGTCCACGTCTTATTATGACTGTAATAATTTTTGAGGAAGAGCAATTATAAAATGTTGGTGATGAAGGGTGAAAGTAAATAATTCTGTTTCCCCTTGATATACTGCCATAAGCTGGTAATCAGGGAAGGGTAATTTACATGGTGGTGTTTGCTTCTAAACAGGTTATTCATCCATTGGGTTAGGACTAGGATAAATTTAGGACTTAAGGTAGGTTGGGGAAGGAAGAGATTATTGAAAGGTAGCTACCCGAAAGATGTCAGGTAGGTAAAGTTAGGTAAAGTGATTTGACAGTGTAAAGTGATTTGATATAGTGAAACTTCAACTTATTACTAACAATAACTCAAATACTAAGAAGAGTAGGTCTATCTGTCAAATCAAGGAGGTTATGGGCTAGCAAATAATTAGTTGAGGTCCACAATGTGCTATAGCCTAGGTTTCATGGTCTCACTTCTTGGTATACATATGAGGCACCTCATGGTGTTCGGGGGGGGCTGGCCCAAGCTGTCTATTTAGTATTTACCCATGTGACAGTTCATTACCTTTGCATTTGTTGTTCTAAATAGTATTAATTCTTCTGTTCATGTTAACACCTCTAATGATTAGTTTTAGGTTTGTTTCAGACCTGTTCTCAGTGAGCCGTTGCTATATTTAAGTTGTGCTATATTATCCTAGTTTATCACCAAGCAATTTATCTTGGCTGCTGCTGTAATAGGTGAATTTTTATATGTAGTTTTATCTGTTGCATTTTGTTGATTGGATTCTCCAGGTCCAGACCAAGTTCATCCCAGAATTCTAAAAGCTACTAGAAACAAAATTGCAGAACATATATCAAACATCTTCACCCAATCTCTCTCTAATGGCACCTGACCCTCTAAATGGGAAGAGGCCAATGATTCCCCAATTTTCATAAAAGGGGACAAAAAGTGTCCTGGCAATTAGCTACCGTCCAATTAGTCTCACCTCACTCACTAGCAAATTGATGGAAAGTATGATAACAGATAAAATTACAGAATTCTTTGAATCAAACAAATTGATTGATGACTCTCAGCATAGCTTCAGACACGACTGTTCCTTTCTCTCAAACCTGCTACTTTTTATCAAGAATGTTATTGAAATCTCCAACACCAAGTCTCTAATCGATATAATTTATCTTGACTTTCAAAAAGCCTTTGATTAAGTTCCCCACAAGCGCCTAGTTAGTAAATTGCACAGCATCAGTATTCAAGACTAGCTTAACGATGGGATAAAATGCTGGCTTTCGGACTGACGGCAGCGAGTTGTACTTGATTAGCTTCCTTCCCCTGGGGTCATGTTACAAGCAGCGTGCCTCAAGGATCCATGTTAAGTCTTGTTCTCTTTATTGTATTCATTAAGGATCTTGATAGCAGCATACTCTAAAACATGAGCAGTGTGCAAACAATGCAAAGATGGGAGGAAAAGTACAAACTAAACTAGAGTGTCAGCAGATCCAACTATACTTGAACAAAATTGTTGATTGGGCAGAAAAGTGGCAAATTAAATTTAATGTAGACAAATGTAAAGTTATGCACATTGCTCCTCATGACCTCAAACACAAATATTCAATATCCGGAAGGAAACTCCTGTCCCCAAAGAGAGAGATTTAGGTGTCATCATTAGTAACAACTTGGAAAGTGGCAAACAATGTAACAATGCTGCCAAGAAAGGCAACAAAATGCTAGGTATGATATCTTGCACTATCTCGTACATAAACCCACATAGTATGCTCAAGTTATACAGTGCATTTGTTAAACGGCACCTCAAGTATTCCGTTCAATTCTGGTCTTCATGTCTTAGAAAAGACGTTATTAAATTAGAGAAGGTTCAATGCAGAGCTGCCAAACTCATCCCTTTGCTGCAGAATTCATAGTGTGAAGACCCGCTACGGGAACTCAATCTTCATTTGCTAGAGAAACCTTGAGTCAGAGGCTACTTGATTGAAGTGTAGGAGATTATGAAGGGTAAGGAAATCATTGACCAAGCTAGCCTTTCAATCTAGATACAAACGGAGTGACTAGGAACAATGGATACAAAATCGTTGGGAAACATTTCTCACTGAACATCACGTGCAATTTCGTCATGTATGGAGTTGTCAAAGAATGGAACAAACTCCCAGCGGAGGTTGTAAACAGCAATAAAATCTAAACATTTAAGTTAGGGCTGAATGAGTTCTACAGAAATTGGCAATGAATACTTAAACTGTTCCCTTTCTTGATGTTTTAGGAAACAGAAATGGCACATGAAGCTCTTGTAGACGTTCTACTTCAGAAATAATTCTTTTGCTATCAAAAGGCAACCTAGTTTGGGCTAATTGGCCTGTTGTTGTCTTCCAACACCTGTAAACACCTGTAATCTCTGTCCACTCCTATAATAGCACAAAATGATTGTCATGGTATTTCAGATAAATGTATCTGAAACTATCAGTTAGATATGCATTTAGGTATCTCATCAAGTTAGAAGACACTAATACTAGTTTCTCTTTTCATTTAGCAAATTATGAGTGGTACTTACCCATTCTACCATCAAGTTTCTCTGAAAAACAATTATTTGTTTCTTCAAGGCAATAGTAAGCTTGACTTTAAAAATGATAGTTCCATGATTAGTTTCAACAATTTACAGATTCTTGTATTGAACCCATTGCTCCTGATGTATTTCTTTCTTATTTTCTCTGGGCCAGCTTTCAAAGATGTAATAGTTAGCTACTGGTCATTTCTTGTTCTCCTCTTATTGCTAGTAATCTTTTAGAGTGATATGTTGATTGTGGTGTTGCAGGCTCTGTCAGCCTGTGATGCGTCCATTAGAGAGCGTCACTTGGCCGTGTTGGGCCGCATCTATGCTGTGTTCGAGAGTGTGCATCGGTTTGCCGCTCACCTCAACGCCTTCCTACGCGAGCTGCAGGAGGGAGCCTTCATGCATTCGTCCACAGATACAGTGTTTGCGGACCATGATGGCAAACAGCTTATGGTATGTTTATTTTTGGTAAAATGATTTATGCAAATGAGTGACTGCTGCCAAGGCCGTTGTGGCCGAGTGGTTAGCGTGTCCGACTGCAGTGTCAGCCTCTGGTGCTGCATGTAAGTCGCAAGTTCGAGCCTCGGCATGTACACGGCGGTCTTGTGGCGGTGAGATTGGGTGCCTCCCCCCTCTGTGTCAGCCTAACTTGGTCACCCTCCTAACTAGGGGGAAACGGCTGTGTGTCTATGTGTCAACAGAATCAATGTTTTGGTACCATGTCACAAGCATATTTAATGTTTATGACCACCCTAAAGCTACTGGTTCACAAGTCGCCCGGGGTCACGATCCAACCGGGGGGGTTAACACCCTACCTATTTTCCTTTTGTACCCTTTTACTTTTCACTATCTTTCCTTCTCTACCCTTTCCTGGTTATGCTTTCACCTTGTTAGCTACTTTTGCCTCGTTTTTTTTTTGTTGGAAACTCTATCAACTTATCTCGCTTCTTCTCATGACGACATTTGCTTGTAGTTTTTTTTTTCCAAGCACTTCAAGTGCGCGGAAAATTACTTATATTAATTACTTTCTGTTTGTTATCCTTTTCTTTTTTTATCTTTTTTTTAGCATTGCTCTTGATTTATATATTTCTTATATTAAATACTTTCTGTTTGTTATCCCCGTTTTTTTTCATGCATGTTTTCTTGAATATACTCACCAACTATCAAGGTGGCTAAAGTAGCAAAAGTTGACAACGGATAACGCTGTAAATGATATGACTGCATCAGGCCTCTGCAATGTGGTTGACCGAGGGGTGGGACAACCTTCAGCAAACCCGTTGCTGGGGTAGAGCTGTTGGAAGGTCTTGCTTAACCGTCTGAATTCTGTGTTGCAGGGGACACGAACTTCACATAGCTCACAAGTGGTGCTCTTTGGAAGGGCCAGAAAGCACTTACTATATGCGCTCCGAGGTGGGCATTGGCATGTTGAAGGGGCTTCTTGAAACTCTCATGGATTCTTGAGTAGAAATTCAGCAAATGTTGACGATCCGGACTTCTTCATTGGATAACTCTTTTGAACAACGGCCATTACAACAACAACAAAAACAATGGTTATTGCAAGATAATGACGTATCAGCGTCACCATCTGGTGGACGCTGAACACCGCCATCACCCGGCGGTCGCACCCAAATAGTGGAGTAAACCCCCTCCATCCCAGGCTGCCTGATGGAGGGATGATTAGTCAACAGCAGCCTTCCACCACTTCTGGTGGGGTGGACTTTGGAAACAAGACACACGACTGTGACGCGGGTGCGGTACATGCTGCTCCCGGACGAAAGCCCGGGAGAAGTTGCCGCAATCGTGTACGACCCTATGAACGATACACTGAAAATCAGAAAATACTTGAAAATCTTTTTCAAAATAAAAAACTATAAGTTCTTTAACGTCAAGACAATCACGGGAGAGAACCTGGCCGATACTAATACTATACAAGCTAATCGACAACTCCACGCTGCACTGGGGCGACCCCCAAAGCGCGTCAGTGAGCCTTAGAGTGGCTCCCTCTTGGTAGAGGTGAAATATAAGGAGCAAAGTAGGAACGTTCAGAACCTAGAACGACTAATTAATATACCTGTAAAAGTTGATGAGCACCCTACTCTCAACACGATGCAAAGAACTATCTACTATAAAACAGACCAAACCACTCCAACGACGATATTCTTACTGAACTCGCGGATCAGCAAGTCACCAAGATATACAGAGTGAAACGTCGGCGAAGCGGAGTTAAGGAGCACACTGGTGTCTATATCCTCACCTCCAAGCTCTGTTCTCTGCCTCCTGATGTCCACATTTGCTGGACACAGTGTTCGGTTCGGGAATACATCCTTAATCCCAGACGCTGCTACAACTGCCAAAAGTTTGGTAAAGGAAGTGATACCTGCCGATTGAGGTACATAAAAAGTGCATGCTTCCGCTGTGGTAAAGACGCACATAGCTACTATTGTGACCAACCTGCTAATTGCGCCAATTGTTCAGAGGACCATCTTGGATCATCACGCAAATGCTTCTATTACAGACTCGAAAAAAGAGATGCCGTTCAAGCTAGAGACAAATAACCGCCAAATTTATCCGCCCGCTTGCCAGCTTTGCTGCAGTGACAGCGAGAACATCTTTAACAGGGGTCCCTTCTAACCTACAACACGATGCCCTTCATCCTCCTCGAAATCGAGGAAACCCACGACGACAGTCATTTGCACTGTTCGGAAACATAGAAACTCCGTTGGAGATACCTTCCCTCACTCCCACCTTGTCTCGTCCATCTCTTGCTGATCAACGTGCAATGGGAGTCCCAGACCGGAATCTGAATGACGACCTGCCTTTACTGGAGGCAGCACCACATGAAGAAACGCTCCTCGCCAGCTATACAAGACAAAGACCCGGCATCTGTCACCAACGTTTAAACCCGCCTTACTCCAAGCATAATCAAGATTACATTTGGTAACCTCACAGAAAAGCCAGATTACTGCTCAACTCAGATGTCATTTTGGTGCCTTTATTAGGGCACTAAATGCCCCTTCGCCTATGCCTTGCTTAGCCGCTCCAGATTATAATCTTAAGGGAAATGCGCCGAACACAGTATTGAGTGATACCCACCCTACCCCATCATCGCCTCAGGTCGGAGAAAATCGCTTGCTGCTTACTAGCGCTAAGCGCACTAGCTCCGACCGGGACGATGATGATCCAAACGGAAATGATCCTTCGTTGACTCGTAGACGAAAGAGAAGCTCCAGCGATACTCGTCGAGCGCGGTCGACAGGCCGTGAGTGACAGTTTACAAAAACGATATATTTTTAGACCTTATCAACTCCAGCCTAGACCTTAAATTTCTCTAATCTAAACCACGATGTCTGATACCCCCGTCCTTCAATGGAACATTAGAGGATACCGTGCTTACTATGCTGAACTATTGAAACTAACCCAAATCTATAATCCATTGGTAGTTTGCCTCCAGGAAACTCCTGGGGCTGTACAAACCATCTTTTCCCAGTAGGTATAAAGCCCACTTCTCACCTACTGCCGATGCTCGACCGGGCACTGGACTGGCTACAATAGTAAATCAAGCAATCACATGCACTTCAATCCCTCTACAAACAACTCGGCAAGCTCAGGCCCACAGAATGGGCCTCAAACGCCCCGTTACTATTTGTAACCAATATATTTCCCCAAATGAACTAATTTCATGCGCACTTCTTACTAACCTGGCTGGTCAACTTCCTGCGCCCTACCTTCTTGTAGGTGACCTTAATGCTAAACACCCCCTCTGGGGGGGAGACACAGCTGATGGACGTAGAGGGCACGTCGAAGCATTCTTTCTGTCATCTGATATTGTACTCCTTAATACTGGTGAATCGACGCACGTCCATACCCAGACAGCCTCGTTATCGGCTATTGACTTATCCTTCTGCTCCCCAAACCTCTCCCCAGACCTTGCCTGGCAAGTGCTGGAGAAGCCCTACGGGAGTGACCACTTCCCCATCATCTTCACTACTCTCCATCCTGAAGATACTTCTACCGCGCACCGATACATAATGCATGAAGCCAACTGGCAATCGTTCACTGCTTATACAACAACACCTCTCCCACCTCAGGATATATCCTGTGACGAGATGGTAGAAAACTTCAATAGTACCCTCTTTTACGCTGCAGATCGCAGCATCCCTATAACCAAGGGAACACCACGTAAAATTAGGACATTCTGGTGGAGTGACCTGTGTGAAATAGCAAAACAGCAAAGGAAGCGTGCATTCAATCGATACCGGCGCACCAAAGCAATAGCAGATAAAATTACGTTTGGGCAAGAAACTGCACGAGCACGAAATACATACTTCCCATCTAGGAAAGAATCCTTGTAAAACTTCGTATCGTCCATTAATGTGAACACATTCATGTCTAAAGTGTGGTCCCGCATTCGATAAATGACTGAGAAGTACTGTTCTTACCCCCTCCCCCAACCCTAAGGATGATGCAAACCCACACCGATTCGCAAGAAGTCTCTGAACTCTTTACAACACATTACTCCTCCGTCAGCTATGATTCTGGGTACAGCTCGGCTTCCCGTATTTCAAAGCCTACTGAAGAACAAAAGGATCTGGACTTCTCCATAAATTCCCCTTACCTTACAATGAACCTATCACGCTACGCGAAATCCTTGGTGCAATTCGCACCTCCAACCCTTCTGCTCCTGGTGAAGATCAAATCACCTACGAGATGCTTCACACCTACATCCCTCTGCACTCTCCTACTTGTGTCTTATTTACAACTCAGTCTGGTCTTCCCACTCCTATCCCGATCGTTGGAGGGAGGCAGTGATTCTGCCTTCCCCAACACCTGGTAAGCCTACCGATGAATTGACCAGCTACCGCCCTATAGCCCTCACCTAGTGTTCAGCGAAGGTTCTGAAGAAGATTGTGAATGCCCGACTGACTCGGCACTTAGAAGCGAACTCACTCCTCTTCCCATCACAATTTAGTTCCTGAAAGATGCTATCAGCGCAGAAGGCATTATTACACGTTGTGACTGATATCAAAGCAGCCTTGGACCTCGAGCAACACACTGTTTGCGTTTTCTTTGACCATGAGAAGGCATATGATACAATCTGGAGCTATGGCATCCTCAGAGAGATCCACCGGATGGGACTCCGGGGTCACTTGGCATTTTTCATCTGGAACTTCCTCCAGCGGAGAGTCTTCCGGTCCAAAATCGGCAAACACCTCTCGAACATATATACCCAAGATGAGGAGGCCCCCCAAGGTAGCGTCCTTTCGTGTACTCTATTCGCGCTCACTATTAGTGGGATCACGGGGGTGATCCCTTCCTCCGTGAATGGGTCACTACGTTGACGACTTTCTGATATACGCATCGGCGCCAGTTGTGTCCCAACTCCAATGTAAACTACCGAGTGCAAATGTCCAGGTGGTTGCCTGGACAGAATCTCGAGGCTTTAAAATATCTAAAAGCAAAGCATGTGCACTTGATATCCATCGGTCTTGCACACGCTAGGAACCAGACCTCAGACTTTTCGGAGAAATGATCCCTTTCCTACCTAGTCCGTTTTCTAGAACTAATATTCAACCAGAATCTAACCTTGGAGTACCACGTGCAGCAGCTTAAGATAGACTGCTTAAAGCGATTTGTCATTCTTCGGGTCGCATCGCACTTCATCTGGGGAGCGTGATCTATGGCTTCGCGAAACCAAATATTCTCAAAACACTGGAACTAGTTCACAATGCCACCCTTAGCGCTTGTACTAGAGCTTTCCGCTCCTCTTCTATTGTGAGCCTTCTTTGTGAAACTGGTGAGCCTAGTCTTGTCCTGCGACGAGAACAAATTGACCTCCAATTTTATTGCCATGTTCTTGCTCGCCTCACTTCCCCTACGTGTACCACAATCCGACAGCGTCATCGCAATCTTGCTCCTTCCTCGAGCTTCTCAAAACGCATCGAGCTATTCAGTGCTGAGCTTGGACTACCACACATCGTGGTGAACCCTCTCCTGCGAGATGCTATTCCCATCTGGCGTTTACCAGAAAATATGCTCTGCTCTCCTTATTTTACTGGCCGAAAGGCAAATGTTGCACCCCATAATCCTCGAGCTATTTTTTTTAGCCCATGCGGAGACTCATCTCGCTGATAGCTTGCATATCTTCACTAATGGATATAAAGAAGACGATGCTGTGGGCTGTGCAGTAGTGCTCCCCGGGCGCGTCGTCACTAGGAAACTCCCGCCATTAGCGTCAGTTCTCAGTGCTGAACTCACAGCTATTGCCGATGCCCTCTTGGCGGCCGATACTTTTTCAGATGCCAATATCTTAATCGTTAGTGATTCGCTCAGGGCGCTTCAAGCCCTGGAGATCTTCAACAATTGCCACCCTGTCGTTTCAGCAATCTTGCGCTTGTTTGTGCGATTGTCCTCCAGAAACAAGAACGTTTGTTTGTGCTGGGTTCCGGGCCACGTTGGGGTGGTGGGCAATGAGCGGGCGGACGAAGCGGCGCGAAAAGCTGCAGCGGCGCCTGACCCAGCACAACAGCGTCCACTCCCATATTAAAGACTTTCACCCAGCGATTAAAAGAGCTGTGCAAAATAATTGGAACATGGAATGGTCTGATGTTCCTATTAGAAATAAATTGCGTACTATTAAAAACACACCCATACCCTGGGTCTCATAGCAACAGATCTCGACGGACTGAGGTAACTCTATGCCGATTGAGAATTGGACATAGCAGACTAACGCGCAGACACCTAATAGAGGCGTCGCCTCTTACAATAGCCCGTGTCTTGGCTGAGTGCCCCACATGGACGGAATTTTGACACACATACTTCCCCAGGAGCCGCTTCCTGGACCGTCCTATTATACTCCGCCTAATGCTTACTGAGTTTTGTTAGAGACAATTCAGTGCGGAACCACTTCTCAGCTACCTTCAAGAAACCAGCCTCCTAGCTGAAATAATGCTTACTGAGTTTTGTTAGAGACAATTCAGTGCGGAACCACTTCTCAGCTACCTTCAAGAAACCAGCCTCCTAGCTGAAATTTGATCTGTTGTGCATTAATCAGACTTAATCTTACGTACCGATAAACTCTTCCATCCCGGAGGACCACAGTTTTCTTTGCTCACTATGAGTACAACACATTTGAGACCTCTCCCTATTTCCCTATAAACAGTAGTGAGCAAAGAAAACTATGAGTTGAAACAATCCCGAAGACTGAGGATGATTTGTCGATGACTTGATGCAGCTCTAGCTGCTGGTTTGACGTTCGGTTCAAGAAGGACATTGACTCCAGTGTACTAGAAAGCCTTGACACTCTAATCTAATGTTCATGAAAAAGCTCAACAGGATCATTGTTTCTACTCTGAAACCGTTTATTTTAGAATCCATATGCGAAAACTGGTAAAACGAAGAGAGCTACAGTCAATTGGTCTGATTCAATTGAAGTTGTGGCTAATTTTGTTGGAAGTGTTTTTGGTCTATTAAAAAACAAGTTTACTCTAGAGCTTCATCTAACAAAATGACTAAGTTTGGTTTGACCAGCATCATCCTGGAGTCAGTCTTGTTTGTGGACTTAGCTTTTCTTTAGCAACCGTGTAGACTTGTGCTATAACAGTTGCTCGTGACAGATTTTGTAGGTTTCTTGCTGGTGATGGTAGTTGGCACAAAAATGTAAACAGAATATGCTCCAGGACTTGAATATTAGTAAAATGCTGACCTGCTTTTTGCTCGGGTAAAGTTTTGTACGTTAAGCTGACAACCAAACAGGAAGATGGCACTTACTTCTGGAGGGGACCGAAATAGAAGCTATCTAAACAGATTGCTAAATTCTAAACAACATAATAGTGGCTGTTGGGCCCCTTGTTTGGATAAAAATCCAAGAATTACAAGGGACAATTAACTGTTTGATGGGGACTGAGAAATTACTCTCAATTCTCATGCTTGGGTCACGACCTTAACAAGTAAAGGTTGCGTTACCCCACCACAGATTTCCTGATGGTCTTCAATGGGTGCTAAAAGTGTATAGATGGGTACATTAATAAAATGTATACATATTTTTCTTATTAGAGATAAAAAAATGAAGCGAAGTTCAATCTCAATTAAAAATATATTGTTTTATCTCCACATTAATTTATCTTTCTAAAATGTCAGCTGTATTGTGTAGCTATACACTGGAAACGTATATATCTTGCGTTAGCTTATAATGAATATCCATTATACATGTCAACGAAAACTACTCTGCTTGCCGTCTACAAATTTAGGTTCATCTCTGAAGACTTGGTGACGATGAAATCAACTGCTTGGACCCCAAAAAAAGTTTAACAATGACTCAAGTGATTGTTCATACAAACTTCTAGTAGTTACAAACCAAATTCATTGTAAAGAAACTTATTTAAGAAAGCTCTGGCTGGACAATTACTGAATGGACAGCTGAAAACATTGAGAATGTGAAAGCATTGCTTGAGTTGGATTACAAGAAATCACTCAAAAATTAGTAGCAGAGACTGAACTAAAGAGAACAACAGTGAAAACCATTACAAATAAAAATCTCCATCCTAAGCCCTACAAACAACAAGGTAATTAACTGCTATCAAACACTTACTTCATGAAGAGACTTGATTTCTGAGAACCAAAGGAATGCATGAAAATGGCAACTTTGATTTTGATACTGTTATTACTAGCAATGAATATCATATATATTTGAATGTAATCACACATGAACAGAGATAACTTTGCGCATAGGCTGTATCGTAACCAATGAGATAGTTCAGTTTGAAAATACCATTGTATACTGTTCTTTGCTTTTAGGCTCCTAAGTCTACCAGTTTCCAGGGTAAAGAAGCATATTTTTTTTTGTATCCAAATTAGAGCTGATCACTGCGCTAAGCCGAACATTGCTGCATGAACAAACATGCCTTGTAGAGGTAAAAGTTTTCAACTTGGAGAGATTGACCACCATCTCTTTGGAGCAAATTCATTATGCACCTCCTCAGGGATAGCCCCTGAGATTACCTTAGGTTCACCGGCCTTCCCGCCGTGTGCTTGTTAAACAACCAAAATTCCATTTGTCCCTCTGTGTTGATAAGGCAACCATGGTGAGAAACCTCCTCAGCTTGTGGTTACATTCTCTCCCTTGATGCACAAAGACGTAAGTCCTCCATTGACACTTGGGTTTTTCATGTAAATATCTAGAATCAAAGCCAATTGAACAGTAAAAGCTCCAAATAAATATCCAATACCTACCAACATTTTTTTAGAAAAAAAATCTCACCTTTGTATATCACCTTTGCAGCCCCACACAGCCTCGCCAACAGGCAAGCAGGCATGGGAGGCAGTATCCCTCGGCGCCCCAGCACTCAAAAAGAACAACATGGCACAAAAAACGGCAGCAGGACGCTGGTCGGAATGCGCTTAACAGGTCAAAGAAAAACAAGACCAAAGTCGGTCAACAATTGCACACAACTATCTCAACTTGGTGGCCTCAAGACTGCTCAACAAGCCAGCACTGCCAGAGTGCAGAGCGAGACAGGAGGCACAAATGCCAGGGCACTCCAGAACCGCGAAAGCAAGGCAAAACAAAGGCGCTGAAAGATTCGAAAATTTGTGCTTCAGGCAACTTATCACACGGCTGTTTTGTTAGTCACAACATACCATAA
>SDVV010014338.1:0-14832 GCA_016164225.1 Gammarus roeselii | reverse complement strand
GTAATATCGACTATTTTTCAAGTAATGTTAGGTGATCGCTCGTTAGTAGACTGTAGAGTTCAAAACGATTATGTTAGCTTACCGCATATGTCAGTGATTGTCATGGGTGTTAAAGCATTAGCAAGTTTTTGTATGGTTTTACTGTTAGAATAAGATTTTTCGCTGTAATATTGGATTTGCTTCTCGTAACATTTTCGTCTATTATAACGAATATTGAATAAATCCACTCAAACATTTTACTACAGATCTGTGATGTAAGGTCCGCAGTCAACAAGATTTAGGATATAAATCATGCCTAAGGTACATAATTAGCGAAATATACATATCAATGTACGACAACATAGATCAAATATCAATGAATGCAGAAAGAGTTGCCATTCACCGCCAGATACGTTAATTCCTAACCTATTCTAACCAATAGTTATGTAGTTTCTTTCAAGGGTGGAGCTTCTGTATGGTATGAATCTCTCCACTATGGTTGTATATTTAACATGTCATTAGCAGCTTGAATACACTTATCCGATTTTGATCCAGCAAATATTTTTTTGCAGATGATTAGATTCCAGAATTTTTATCGAAATCTCCATTACATGTTTGGATGAGACTCAGCATGTAGGTTCCAAAAGTACAAATTCACTTCATTTGTTGCAAAGTTTTTGAATGTGGATCAGTTATACGCGATGGTAAATTCAAAGATCTGGTCAATCTAACCCAACCTTACCAATATTTTTATATTTTTCATTCAACTTGCATAGTTATTTATGGTATTTAGTCATTCTGTAACGCGATATACATATCAAATCACTCCACATGGTTTTATTTTACGTTGTCTTGTTTTAATATCACACACCACGTACATACATGAACACTTTTGTAGCATTTATAGGGTCGTTAGCGTCACTGTGTCGGCACATGTGTCGGCGCAACGCATATACACAGGGTCGTTAGCGTAACTGTGTCGGCACATGTGTCGGCACAATGCATACATACTGGGTCGTTAGCGTCAATGTGTCGGTACGTGTATCAGCACAATGCATATGTACTGGGTCGTTAGCGTCTCTGTTTCGGCACATGTGTCGGCACAATGCATGTATACAGGGTTGTTAACGTCACTGTGTCGGCACTTGTGTCGGCACCATGTAGGCATTTACACAAATTTGTGCGAAAATGGTTACCATACACTGCCAGATGCATTAATTTCTAGGCAACCAAACCTAACCATCTTAACCAATAATTATGTATTTTAATTCAAGTTTGATGGTTATGTATTATATTTAGTCGTTATTTTAATGCGATATACATATCAAATCCCTCCACATGGCTCTAGTTTTACGTAGCTTTTTTTTAAAGGCACACACCAGGTACACACATACACGCTCGGTACGCATATGCAGGGCCTGTCACGGTACAATGACGGCGTATACAGGGGTCGATACCGGCACAATGTAGACACATACACACATTTGTATGCAAATACAGGGTCGGTTAACATATGTAGCATTTTACCTCTGATCTATGATTTTTTCCATTAGAACAAAGTCCCTTGCTTTTGTTACGAGAAATTTAATGTGTATCAGCTTCACGTCATGTTAAGTTAAGAGAACTAATCATCCTAACCTAACCTAACCTTTCCTAACCAAGAATTATGTATTATCAATCGGCTTTCCATGCTTACTTATGATTTTTTAAATGTTTTAGGATTAATGCATAGCAAATATCTCCACTTGACTCTACATTTTGATATATCCTTTGTAGTATTGAGAAACACTTCCAATTTTGATCGAGCAGATTTCATCCATTTTCATACATAATTACATCGTTGTTTGATTGGTATACATATTTTCATATGATTCATGATTTATACATGTTATTCACACCAATGATTTATACATGTTATTCACACCTGACCTTATGTATGGTAGTCAGTCCTTGATATATACATATGAAGCCCTCCAAACGACTCTAACTATCACTTATACATATATGTTATTCATTTCGTTGTCACTCTCAACCCATATTAGTTAGCAGAGAGGACCCATTGTCAAACTTAGATGGATTGAATGTTACAAGTAATTCATATTTGTATCGTTTCATACAAACGGACACATGGTCTCAAACTATGTTTTTCTTATTGTACTTCAATATCTCTACTTGGCTCTACATCTTTTGACAACTTGCATCTCTGATTTGCCTTCTCTTTCTATAATTTTCATATTCATGACGATGACTTCGTTTCAGATGTCATTACATATTACTGGTGGATTTATGTTTATTCAATTTTATTTCTTTTTTGCACAGATTACAGACCCCCGTTACCCCATCACTCTCGAACAAACAATGTCTCAAGCTATCCCTCATTCTTCCACAACAGAACCACAAACTTGTCTGAGCAAGATCTGATTACTACCAATCACAAAGATAGGCTTATGGCAATGTTTAAATTTTGTCATGAGCGACATATTGAGCTTCGTTTCATACCGTGAAACATATTCTTCTACTGATTTCAACAATTCGATGGTACCTCCGACTAACTGACTTAATGTATTTCATTGCAATTCATTGCTTAACCTCTGAGTTTAGAATAATATAAACATTTGATAAAGGATTTCCATGGCTTATTACTTGTTTTGTTGGCATTATTTACAGACCTTGCTGGCATCATCACTGACATCTACCTCGTTTTTTTATTTGGAACAGCATGGTTCGTACATCCAACCATACCCATCATCACTATATTTCAGTTTCCTATCAAAATCCTTCATATACTCCATCATATCTTTGATGCGAATAACAAAGGCTGTTCCGTTCCCGTGAGTCCACAAATGTATTGCTTCTTCTTCTTGAACCTTAATTATTCGAAACTTCTCCAATTCAAAGTCATTCTGATCTTCATAAATGAGAAATTTTTGCATACGATCCAGATTTTCTATTGTTCTTGGGTACAATTTGTTTTCCACTACCTCAGCTTTATTAGTGATGATGATGATTTTCCACTTGGATCATATCAATTTCGAGATTTGCTTCCTTATTTCCCTTAAACTGTTACATACGACTGTAACGCGTCGACATTAGTTACCCAAAGCCGACTTTCTTTTTCCTTCATCCATATATGAATGATATCTCCCACTCTTTTGATTCTTGTTTTTATCCATTCTGAGATATATTATATTTTCAACAATAGTCAATATTTGTTCGATCCGACTCATCTCATCTTCGGAGATTTCATCTTCAAACACCTGTAAGCAAATTTTTGAGACATGGATTTTCATTTTTGTTTATTCTATGACGAAACGTTTGTCTCCGCTTGATCTTAACGTAACACTGACTCCATTCTCGGTATGCAGCTAGGTATCATTAGTCCTAACATTGCTCGCCTAGGTCATCAACTGTGTGTGTATGTATGTATATATGTGTATAGGTCTGTGTACGTAGAGTTCACTAGTCTGTGAGGGACCTTCTGCCGAACATACTCGTCGGCACACCTCAAGTAGAGGTCACTAGTCTGTGAGGGACCTACTGCCGAACATACTCGTCGGCACACCTCAAGTAGATGTCACTAGTCTGTGAGGGACCTACTGCCGAACATACTCGTCGGCGCACCTCAAGTAGAGGTCACTAGACTGTGAAGGACCTACTGCCGAACATACTCGTCGGCACACCTCAAGTAGAGGTCACTAGTCTGTGAGGGACCTACTGCCGAACATACTCGTCAGCACACCTCAAGTAGAGGTCACTAGTCTGTGAGGGACCTACTGCCGAACATACTCGTCGGCACACCTCAAGTAGAGGTCACTAGTCTGTGAGGGGCCTACTGCCAAACATACTCGTCGGCTCACCTCAAGTAGAGGTCACTAGTCTGTCAGGGACCTACTGCCGAACATACTTGTCGGCACACCTCAAGTAGAGGTCACTAGTCTGTGAGGGACCTACTGCTGAACATTCTCGTCGGCCCACCTCAAGTAGAAGTCACTAGTCTGTGACGGGCCTACTGCCGAACATACTCGTCGGCACACCTCAAGTAGAGGTCACTAGTCTGTGAGGGACCTACTGTCGAACATACTCGTCCGCACACCTCAAGTAGAGGTCCTTCGAATAATTAAACATGCGTAATTCAGTGTCGTATTTCGTTAGCAGTTGGAGCAGCAGTCCGTGAGTGAGTTGAGAGAAGTAGGAGCAGGACGCCTCGTCTGACGGGGGCCCCACCAGGACTGCATTTTTCTTTGGCTCCTCTGTTAGTGAAGCTTTCAGCACCATCATCAGCTGATCGCCCTCCTCATCCAAGTTTTCATAACTGAAAAAGCGTGAAAAAAATTAGTGGCGTTCCAGATGCTCCATCTCTTCAGACAGCGGCAACTTCTATGCTCACTAGAGCAGTTGGTGCTCAATCTGTCCGACTTAAATTTTTGCTGTTTCTAGACTACCAAGCAGTTACTTACCCCCAGCGGCAGCTGGTCCAGATAGTATGACGGCATCTTAAATGCACATATTTTCTAACAGAGAAAGTTGTTTGGTGATCTTAGGGCGACTATGAATTGACCACTAGCCAAATAAATCATCGTTGAAGAGACGATGAATTCTATGTGCAACAAAAAGGATTTGTTTACTGGGGGGCATTAGAGATTGGTCTTGGATGGAGAGGGGGGAACAAAGGACATTTGTGTCATACTTATAACCGTCACTGAAAGTGCCGCAGATTTAAGCTGATTCATATGCCATTATGTTATTTGCGGGCATTTGTATCCGTTCCAGACACATTGAACTATTAACAAGCACTCTACTATATACCGAATTTATCTGCATAGGAAACAGCACAGACGTGTGGAATAATGAAATACCGTTTAATTTTTTTCAGTGAGATATGTATATTGCGACCTGAATTCAATCATGGAAATCGCACATCTCGTGCATGTTACTTTTACCGCCAGTGCCAGTAAAACGCATTCGCGAAATGAAGTTTAGATTAAAAAAGACACAACTCTCACCTCGACAAACTGCAAATGCATATTATCGAAACAATATGGGCTTTGGTGCGAAACAGTTTGGGCATTAGTGCGAAACAACATGGGCATTAGTGCGAAACAGTATGGGCATTAGTGCGAAACAGTATGTGCATTAGTGCGAAACAGTATGTGCATTAGTGCAAAACAGTATGTGCATTAGTGCGAAACAACATGGGCATTAATGCGAAACAGTATAAGCATTAGTGCGAAACAATATAGGCATTAGTGCGAAACAATATGGGCATTAGTGCGAAACAATACGAGCATTAGTGCGAAACAATATGTTCATTAGTGCAAAACAATATGGGCATTAGTGCAAAACAGTATGGGCATTAGTGCAAAACAATATGGGCATCAGTGCGAAACAGTATGGGCATTAGTGCAAAACAATATGGGCATCAGTGCGAAACAGTACGGGCATTAGTGCAAAATAATATGGGCATCAGTGCGAAACAATATGGGCTTTAGTGCGAAACAATATGGGCATTCGTGCGAAACAGTATGGGCATGAGTGCGAAACAACATGGGCAGTAATGTAAAACAGTATGGGTGTCAGTGCGAAACAATATGGGCATTAGTGCGAAACAATATGGGCATCAGTGCGAAACAATATGGGCATTTGTGCGAAACAATATGGGCATTGGTGCAAAACAATATGGGCAGTAGTGTAAATTAAAATTATATTGCCTAATGTCTGGACTTTATATGCCCTTTTATTGATTACTGGTCTATTGTTTGAAATCTTGAATAATCCAAGAAGAAAGAAGAAACTCAAACAAACCGGGGAAACCTGCTTTTTTTCCTTTAATATCTTTTTGAAGAAACTGAAAGTATTTTATGTTTTGACACTCGTGTTCATGATCACTATTATACATAAATGAAAATAAATTTTGAGGGAAAAATAAACCTTAAAGGTACCATTTATGATTGGAGATGCACATTAGGACAATTGTAAAATTCTGAAAGAAATATTTCCCCGATTTAAAGAACCATTTCCCTATCCCCAGGACCTGACCAAGTTCATGGCGCACTGAAAAATAAATTGTCGAACCCCTCTCAAAAAAAGGCGACAATCCCACAGAAATGGCACTTGCCACTCTCAATGGAAAAAAAACCTACGTTACTAAAATCTATTTTTAAATGGACAAGAAGTATCCCAGCAATTACCGACCAATTAGTCTCGATTCAGTCATTGGCAAAATTTATGGAAATTTCCATTATGAATCAAATTGGAAAATTCTTAGAAACAAACCTGTTGATGGAGATTCTGAGCACTGCTTTAGACAATTGTTTCTGTCCTACGAACCTGCTTCTATTTTACAAGCAGGTAATCCGGAGTTACGATGCAAAACTTTCAATCAATATCATATAACTTGAAATCTTGAGAAACCTTAGTAATGTCCCTCACACCCGTTGTTAGTAACTTGCCCTCTATCGGTATTCAAGACAAGCTAAATAAGTGGATAAAATGATGACTACCGTTTAGGAGGCAACGAGGCGTACTTAAAGTACCTCCTTTTTTGTGGTAATGTAACAAGCGACATGACACAAGGATCTGCTTCTGGTCTAGCCCTTACAGTACTTAGGATATCTAGAGGTTCTTCGCTGTAGAGCTGGACAGCCTGTTAGAGCGTGCCGCCACCTTTCACTGTATTCATAAACAATCCCAAAAAAACACGTTTTCGAACATTGACAATCTTGCAGATGATACTAAGCTAGGAGAAAAAGTGCAAACTAAACATGTTTTTCATCAGATTCAATAAAATATGAACAAAATTATTGATAGTCGGAAAAGATGCAATGAAATTCAATGTCGACGAACGTAAAGTTTTGCACATTGGTCATCACACCCGCAAACACGAATACTCCGTGTCCCATCACACCCGCAAACACGAATACTCCGTGTCCCATCACACCCGCAAACACGAATACTCCGTGTCCCATCACACCCGCAAACACGAATACTCCGTGTCCCATCACACCCGCAAACACGAATACTCCATGTCCCATCACACCCGCAAACACGAATACTCCGTGTCCCATCACACCCGCAAAGACGAATACTCCATGTCCCATCACACCCGCAAACACGAATACTCCGTGTCCCATCACACCCGCAAACACGAATACTCCGTGTCCCATCACACCCGCAAACACGGATACTCCGTGTCCTATCACACCCGCAAACACGAATACTCCGTGTCCCATCACACCCGCAAACACGTATACACCGTGTCCCATCACACCCGCAAACACGAATACTCCGTGTCCCATCACACCCGCAAACACGAATACTCCGTGTCCCATCACACCTGCAAACACGAATACTCCGTGTCCCATCACACCCGCAAACACGAATACTCCGTGTCCCATCACACCCGCAAACACGAATACCCCGTGTCCCAACAGAAGCTCATTCCTGTCACTGACGTAAGAGATCTATGTGTCATCATTAGTAACGACGCGAAAAGTATCAAGCAATGTAACGATGCCGACAAAAAAGCAAATACAATGCTAGGCATGTTGCCTCGTACAAGAGTATTCTTAGGTTGTTCGACTGTAGTATTCTTAAATTGTGCAACTCTCGTACTCAGTCCAATTCTGGTCTCCATAACTTAAAACACCTCCCCCTCTCAACACGCGCGTGTCTGTTGGTATTGCGGATTTCGGACGGTCCAATGACACGCTCTTCACCACCGCAGGTGGAAACCAGGGCTACGCAACAACATCAACCACCTTTGTCCGTCTGAGTTTATGTGCAGCGATCAATGCCAGACATCTGTTTTTCTCGTTTTGATTTCCACATCCTTTTACTGAGATTGTATGTATTTATATGTTTTTATGGGAGTATGTATTCAGTTAGACACCTTATGGGAACCACCCATATGTGTATACACCGGATGGGAACAGCCATATGTGTATACACTCGATACACCTGATGGCAACAGCCATATGTGTAAACAACTGATGGGAACAGCCATTTATGTATACACCTGATGGGACCAGCCTTATGTGTATACACCTGATGGGACCAGCCATATGGGTATACACCTGATGGGAAGAACCTTATTTGTATACACCTGATGGGAATAGTCATATGTGTATACACCTGATGGGAACATCCACATGTGTATACACCTGATGGGAACAGCCATATGTGTATACACCTGATGGAAACAGCCATATGTGTATACACCTGATGGAAACAGGTATATGTGCATACATCTGATGGGAACAGCTACATGCGTATACACCTGATGGGAAAAGCTATATGTGTATATGTTTAAACACCTGATGGAAACAGGCATGTGTGCATACACCTGATGGGAACAGCTATATGCGTATACACCTGATGGGAACAGCTATATGTGTAAACACCTGATGGGAACAGCCATATGTGTATATACATGAAAATGTACGACCCCAATGAGAGGATATCCAAAACAAAACGAGAAAAAGGTCAATTTGTGAAATTGAATTTACCTTAGAATATAGTTATACTGTATGGAGCAGGGAGCACAATGCTGATGGATGGGTCTCCAGAGCACATCGTCGGGAAGGGTGGAGTTGACCACGTACTGCACAAACTCAGTGAAGGTCGGGCCCTTGGGGTTAGCGTAGAGGTTGCCCATAGTCTGCTCTCTCTCAGAGTCGTCGTCTACTTTGGACAGTAATTTGGCCACCTGGAAAATAAGGGATACAAAGTAGTCGTCGGAACATCATTTTCACTCTTTTTCGGAAGGCCGACGTGGTGCTATAATTTATTAACGAAAAATCATCTTATCCAAGAAGTTTTTCGATATAGTTTCATTAAATACAATCAAAGTAAATGATAAATATTAAATGGTTGGAACGTGTTGTTTACGAATACCAATAATTAAACTGAAGGCAACAGTGTCTGGTGGGCTTAGTAGTAGTAGTAGGTCTTGGACGGGCTGAAGAGTCCATTCTAGCAGTATTCCGCCCAAATTGAATTTGCAGTACAGCTTGCCCAGCCGAGGTGAGGTGCCCACGTTCATGGCTGCCGGATGCTGAAGGCTCCAACAGAAGTTGTTGCCACCTTGGCGGCAATAGTCCTAACGCCACATTTTCTCAGTAAGGAGGTGGATTAGTCTCCCAGTGTTTGTCAAGGCTATTTTTGAACGTGTGTACGTTATTACTGTTAACCTCATTGTGTGGTAAACGGTTCCAAATTGTTGGTATCTTGATTGAAAAGAATTTTTCGGCCACTGATGTTCTGAATGGTTTTAGCTGCAGTTTTTATCATTATTTCTGTTCCTTAGGTTATAATCTCGATCAAAGAGGCCCTCAAGGCTAGCTCTGTTTCTGTTGACTGACCGCTAAGTCGTCCTCTTTCAAGTGATATCAGTTCAAGTTCGTCGAGTCTTTGCGGGTATGTCTTATTCATCAGTTCCGGAAGCATTTTTGTTGCTCAGGGCTGAACACGCTCCATTTTGTTAATATCCCTCTTGGGTGAGAGGACCCAACTTGTACTGCAAAATCCATTTTAGGCCTTACGAGTAAAGCTTATAACGGAAAAACGATGTCCCTGGACTTATAATTGAAGTTTCTGGATGTGAAGCCAAGAATTTCATTGCCTTTCTTTTAGCTAACTTCCACTTTGTTTTTCCACGTCAGATCTTTGGTGATTATTATTACAAGGTCCTGTTGTTGGTCTACTTTAGTCATATGCTGGTCTGCCACTACGAAAGCAGAATTTCGATGTTGTGACCCGATGCACGACATAACTTTATTGTGATACGTGTGTGAACAATAATATGATCCTGAAGTCTTTGGTCACTTTGAGTCAGGCATTATCTGTGTTGAGAGCAGGAGCTAAGGATACGATCTCTTGCGTAGATCACTATTTCTGTGTTATTCAGCTGAAAGAACCGTGAGGGCTTCTACGGGGGGTGTGCAAACTTATTTCTTATAAATGACATGTAAGTGTCTTCCATCAAATATCTGTAAAGGAGTCAAAACTTCATACATTGCCGTCTGCGAATAACAATTTCCACTTTTAATGTAAAGAACGTTAGTCAAGACATCTTGAATATCTTTTCTATCAGGAACCAGCATAAGTTGGACAGCGAACGAACCTCCCCAGCAGACATTTCACGTGGTCGTTCTCTAAAGTAGGTGACCATCGTTTTGCCGTAGTGCTTGTAGTATTTGACATCCTTGCCGCTCTCGAACTTGCTGGTGTAGCACTCGAGTAGTCGTTGTAGAGGATGTCTTGTGACCAGAAAGCGGGTCGAGTACACGTACTCTTGTAGTCCTGGCTGTGAAGCATAGACGAGGAATTACTTAGGTTTGCGTGAGTGCTTCAGCCACCGCGGTGGAGGATGAGTCTGCATTACTCAAACGACCTTGAGTGACCGAAGCACTCAAACAAAAAAGGGTTTTGACAGTTTGTCGGAACTACTACAGTTTAAGGGGGCAAGGTAATAACTTAGGCTTTACAACTTTAATGACATTACAAGGTTGGTTCATGTATCGCTCGATATGAACTTGTATATACAATGACAACACAATTCTCAAATGAATTGATGAAATCGTTCTAATAAATTTTCCAAGAGCGTCATTATGATGGCTACCTTTAGCAATGGAAGAGTGCTTGGTTTTTCCTGGCACGGGTGAATTTTGATAGTTCACGTACGTAACCATGATTTCATTGACAATGATCATGATTGAAATAGTAACACATGACTGTAGTCACAGAAATAACGTATTGCGTGGCTTGTCAACCTGCACTTGCTACGAACGTTGAAGTCCTGAGGCGGCGGGAAGCGGTTGGTGATAAGTCTGCCATCTTCATTAAACTGAGGGCGCCATAGATTGCTCAGCTGCAGCTGGTAGGCCAGCCTCGCCCCGCTGGGAGGATGGGGCACCACGCAGTACAGAAACTTCTCCTTTCTGGTGAAATTCAAATTTTTGCATTAAGACAAATCTTTGCAACTATTGATTTAAAACTGCAGCTTTTGCATTGCAAAACTTGAAATGGTCCTACCCATGTTGTGATATGAAAGTATATCTTTTCTGGATTGAATTTGAAAATAGGATTTTGAATATGTTAATACCTTAATTTAGCTATAAAAATAACATGTATGATGACTGGTGATACTATTTCTAAACATGGCGCATCGATTCGAAGACAGCTGCTAATTTAGAATGAATACGAACTATTTCGCATTGTATTTCCTTTCACGCATTTGTGAGTAAGCAATTATGACAGTGCAACTAAGTTTGGATAAAAAATACGGTGTAAAACTTCCTTAGACAAGGTATTTGAAAAGATTGAACTTTTTGATCATCTGCGTTATGTGAAGGGCGGACCGCTGCACCTATGCCTGACAAATTGTCAGCTCCACCTATGCCTGACAAATTGTCAGCTCCACCTATGCCTGACAAATTGTCAGCTGCACCTATGCCTGGCAAATTGTCAGCTCCACCTATGCCTGGCAAATTGTCTGGTCCACCTATGCCTGACAAATTGTCAGCTCCACCTATGCCTGACAAATTGTCAGCTCCACCTATGCCTGGCAAATTGTCTGGTCCACCTATGCCTGACAAATTTTCTGCTCCACCTATGCCTGACAAATTGTCTATTCAACCTATGCCTAACAAATTATCTGCTCCACCTATGCATGACAAATTGTCTTCTCCACCTATGCCTGACAAATTGTCTGCTTAATTACTATTACGACAAACGTTAGCTTGAATGAGCTAATGTGGAACAGACTGAGTACAATAGAGTTAAAACTAAATGAACACGTTCGAACTCACGTGGGGTAAATATAAATTCCACCCTATGGTATTACTACCAGGGCTTTGAAAAATTTACCCCGATTTTCAAAATCCCAACGGTTCATTATTTGTTGCAGGTTTAAATCTTTAGACTAAATACGTTGCCAGAATAATTTGTTCAAATAAACCTCGCATATAAGGGATGATGTAATGAATAGGTGTAGCAAGTGGCGGTACCTTGACCAGCTCTGTTTTATAGGCCATTGTACACGAGACTGTCCCTGAGGCATCAGCGCGAGCTACTGGACACCAGACCGTCCCTGAGGGCTCAGCGCGGGCTATTATACACCAAACCGTCCCTGATGGCATTAGTGCGGGCATTATACACCAGACCGTCCCTGATAGCATCAGCGCGGGCTATCATACACCAAACCGTCCCTGATGGCATCAGCGCGGGCTACTGGACACCAGACCGTCCCTTATGGCATCAGCGCGGGCTACTGGACACCAGACCGTCCCCGATAGCATCAGCGTGGGCTACTGGACACCAGACCGTCCTTGATGGCATCAGCGCGGGCTACTGAACACCAAACCGTCCCTGATAGCATCAGTGCGGGCTTTTATACACCAGACCGTCCCTGATGGCATCCGCGTGGGCTATTAAACACCAGACCGTCCCTAATGGCATCAGTGAGGGCCAATATACACCAGACCGTCCCTGATGGCATCAGAGAGGGCCAATATACACCAGACCGTCCCTGATGGCATCAGTGAGGGCCATTATACACCAGACCGTCCCTGATGGCATCAGTGAGGACCATTCTACATCAAACCAGCCCTGATGGCATCAGTGAGAGCCAATATACACCAGACCGTCCCTGATGGCATCAGTGAGGGCATTTGTACATCAGACCAGCCCTGATGGCATCAGTGCAGGCCATTATACATCAGACCGTCCCTGATGGCATCAGTGAGGACCATTGTTCATCAGACCAGCCCTGATGGCATCAGTGCAGGCCATTATTTACCAGACCTTCCCCGATGGCATCAGTGAGGGCCATTGTACATCAGACCAGCCCTGATGGCATCAGTGCAGGCCATTATACACCAGACCGTCCCTGATGGCATCAGTGAGGGCCATTGTACATCAGACCAGCCCTGATGGCATCAGTGCGGGCCATTAAACACCGGCCGTCCCTGATGGCATCAGTGAGAGCCAATATACACAAGACCGTCCCTGATGGCATCAGTGAGGGCCATTGTACACCAGACCAGCCCTGATGGCATCAGTGCAGGCATGTCTTTAATCTATCACAGCTTGTCCAATAACCACTTTCCAGTCCGTCCCTGATGGCATCAGTGCATGAGGCCTTCAATCTAGTACAGCCACAGATAACCCCTTTCCAGACCATCCCTTAACTTAGTGCGGGCATGCCTTCAATCTAGTACAGCCGGTCCGATAACTCTTTCTGTAACAAAATACCCTGAGTTTTCTCTTCTTCTAAACTTGAAAGAATTTATGTAACTGCCTGTAGAAGAAAGCAGGCGTGCCCTCGGTGAAGCCTGCAAAGATGGCCTGGAGTATCGTGGCCCTTAGCCACTTGGTTTTACCTGCATTATCTTCCAGCCCATCAAAGTGTATCAGTTGTGTATGTCAGTCAACGCTGTTTCTGCATCTTTCTTTAGCTCTTCTAGCTGCTGTTAGCCTCACATGTCTGCTGCGATGTGCCCCGTCACAGACTCGTGAGTGGCACCACCGCCGTCAGTCCGACACACGTTCTTCACAGCCTCCATTCGTCGCGCCATCTCCGACAAGAAGTGTTCGGTCTCTTGCTGGAAGGAAACGATATGAAGTAGAGGCTTCTGGGGTGTATGCAATAAGTGGAAACTATTGGATGAATGTGATTGCAGGCTCTCTGTATATCTGGCTCTCTATAAGTTGGGTAAGTAGCTCACGTGAGATTTTGTTTATTTATCAATGTGTGGGAACCCTCCTAACCGTAAACGGGTTAGTGGTAAAAAAAATTGTGATAGTGTCCCAGCCCTGATATCGTGTGCAGGTGATCTAGATCACAAATAGGTGCAGTATTTGCAGACTTCTCTTATAACTCAACTCATTCGAATTTCCATTAGCAAAACATCTATGTTTTGCTAATGGTCACGTTGCAGAAGAGCTAGGCCTACTCTCCAGATCATGAATAAGCCCAATTGATAGTCACGATATTGCACCAAAACTTGACTAACACACTAACTAGTGACCCACTGACGAATATCCCTCATAAGGAACGCAACCACATAGCATACAGCACACCGTGCAACAACTATAACAAAGCGATCCAACCATGCTGAGTCACACTCACTGATATCCGTGGTGCAGTTTGAAGAGCAGGTTCCTCATCAACTGACATTTGATTATCTTTTAGTTGTTCTTGTTTTTCGAGGGGCTTATCATTCTCTTGTGGCCCCCCGCCTTCCTGCCAACTGTAGGAATACCCCATGTAGGCGGACATGAGGAAGGTAGTCGTCAGGAGCACCACCAACATCAACAGGATGCCGAAGCGGCGCATCTGGCGTCGGCGTCTCAGGCGAGGGGTGGTGAGGGGATCATGGCCTGCGGGAGGACGGGACGGGTGGTTACAATGATAAAAAATGGGTCTCTGGAAGAGTGGATATATCATTACTGACTAAAGTTCACCGATAATGCATCACGGCGAGAGTGGTGACTGAATTTTCAAGAAGAAGTTTGTATTTCGAGAGAATACCACAGGGAGACGTTAGTGACGCTTTAAACTATAAAGACCCGATCAAAAGCTAAGAGTGCTCCTGCAAACAGAGCCGGACCGGTCTTGTTTATGAGCCGCAGCAGATGATGGGCCAACGTCATTCAGACGATGGCACGTTGTCTTGTTTATGAGCCGCAGCAGATGAGGGGCCAACGTCATTCAGACGATGGCACGTTGTCTTGTTTATGAGCCGCAGCAGATGAGGGGCCAACGTCATTCAGACGATGGCACGTTGTCTTGTTTATGAGCCGCAGCAGATGATGGGCCAACGTCATTCAGACGATGGCACGTTGTCTTGTTTA
>SDVV010014337.1:0-14833 GCA_016164225.1 Gammarus roeselii | reverse complement strand
GGTAAATTACCCTTCATTAATAAAAATATATATAACATCACCTGAAGGATTGAACTGAACACGCGATCACGTACCACAAACTCAACGGACTGAGATGGCGCAGTGACCAAGGGGTTAGATCCGTTGAGTCTGCCGTATTTGAGCCGTGGTGAAGTTGTGACTTTGGAGTTTGAATTTTGATGCGCATGCGTAATGCGGTTGGCGTGAGTGCTTGGGGATTAAACTTGTGATTCGCGTGAGTTGTGCGGTTCGCATTTGTGCTTGAGAGAGTTGAGTTGTGATGTGCGCTGGAACGATGAGACAACATGACGGCGAGTGGCATTGTGGAGTGGTAATGATGAAAGAATGCGGTAAAAAGGCGTCATTGCGATTTGATGGACGGCTCGTCGAAGTTAGCACGAACAGACAAATGTATAACGGTGGTAAAGTGCTATCTGGATGCTTGCAATTTATGTAGAGTCCAGCTAAGCGTGTGAGAGTAGAGTTGCCATCGCACGGTGGAAGGGTTAGTTGCTACGTGGTGAGTGTCTGGATCTTCACCACTAAGTCCAAAAACAGTCGAGTGCTCCAGAGGGGTGAAGTTGAGTGCACCCTACCGTGGTAGGGACGGCCACGGGAGGTGCGAGTGACGCGTAGCACAGATGACTGGTGGTGCGATACTGACTGAGCTATGCCGGCATCTGGTAGGCGACCAACCGAACGTAGTGGTACAGACATACACACTCACCTACACATGGGACATGTACGCTGCTTAAGGAATAAGTGCTAATGCACAACAATACGGCATATTCTGACAATAAGAAGACAAAAATATGAATATTAACGTAATAGTATGCTAAGATTACATGAGACAACAAAATATTTTAACTGCTCGCTCTTAATTTAACACTTGCTACAGCACTACGTAATTACGCAAGTACGCGAGCGCTCTGTTTAAACAGTTGGGCGAGAAAGCTTGAGTGAAGGTACAGCTCAAGATATAGTATATCTGAAAAGGTCGGAGAATGTTTTTTTATGTTTAAATAGCAACACCGGATTGATATGAAAGTTCACACTAGAATTATGCATAATGATTTGTAATACTGCTATACATGATATTTGTGGAGATATTAGGTAATGTTTATTGAGAAACAGTTGACTTGGGAATGGTCATTTGGAGACAGTTACTAGTGAATGATATGTGATTGTAAAGACACACATGTCGTGGATGCGTGATAGTTTTGAATAAGGTGTGAAGTATTGAATGATGTGAAGTTCAATAATGGCACTGATAAATGTTGGATTTTCGTTAAGAAAATTTATGATTTTTAACTATGACTGAAACATGATCTTGTATCATGGCTTGCTTCACTGAATAATAACGGGGGTTGAAAGTTGCCTAATACGAAGGTCCTGGAATGTATCGCGGCAGTGGTAATTGTTTTCGCATTTTAGCGGCCAAGGCAATTAGTTATGGAGAGGAAACAAGGTGCCTGCAAGGAGATCTAGACCGGATGTGACGTCAGAGATGGTAGATGAAAGTAGCGGGTGTATACGGGGCTATACGGTCTGTGTCGCTCTAAGGAGAATTTGCTCGCCTGACGCGATTTAGATGTTATGATGTAACGAACACATGCACGTACAGATATGAGCATATGTGACATACATAATAGGCATGAGGTAAATAGTAAAATTGACTACGAAATATTTGAGAATTACACGTGACTGAAGTGATTATACATAATGTGATAATAACAGTAGGACATATAGTAAAACAGTACTATAATTATAGTTGGGCGAGAGTATAGTATGGTGATTGCAGTGAGGAAAACGTCGATACATATACAAAAGACGGTCCGAATTCGAGTGATGACGCTCAAGCTGAGTTGGTGGGGACTCGTCGTCTGGTCGCCAGCTCGGCGTGAACAGAAGCTATGTGGTGATAAGTTGGTGACGTAGCTGTCCAGTGCTTGGGAGTGCAAGAGGTTGGTGAGCAGCCACAGACGAGCGTCGCTACAGAATGGACTCAACAATGTAATTTGTTAAAGTTATTCAATTCCAGCATTTGATTTTTAGTTAGAAATATTTCATTATATAACAGTAAGCCCTAGTTTAATACATATATATTGTACCACGGCTTCCAAAGTAAACTTTCCGTGTGTTGGTAGTACCTATTTTCATATGTTTGTACATCTGAAAGAGAAACGTAATGATGGACGAGGTGGTCAATTTTGACACTGGTGTACACCGCCCGTCGTCAACTTCCCGTTCTACGCCTGAGCAGTGAACTTAATCTAAAACAAGCAAGCCTAAAATCGTTTAATAATTATATATGAGTGAATTGTGATAATAAACGCACAATATAATAGCCTCTGAGGAAATCGATCATTATCAATTATGTAACGACACTACTTCTATGTCGTATTACGTGAAAAAAATCTAGCAACTTAACTATGAGTATTATTCCGTTTTTTTTAAATGGAAACTGGTATCATATCCCAATAATCAGATTTCAACAAATTTCATCATTTCCGAATGCTTGAAATATAATGTAAAGATCATGTTAACTTGATTCAATAAACGACCAGAGCTTGTCACGAGCTATTCTGTCATATGATCTGATCAAAGTTTATCTCGTCTATTATTCTTCGATCTACTACACAGAGCTGCGATGGGGATGTTACTAGTACTTTGTGTTCTATTAGCTTGTGCTGATTGCATATTTTGTAGTTCAAATGTTCCAGTTCTGATTTGGAATGCTCATCAGTAAGTATACGTGTAACATGTATCTTGCATTTAAGAGGTTTAGTTTATTTTTTGGACATTCTGCTCGAGCACGTTCTAAAAGTGGACCTTTTTTTAACTGATAGCTCGTTAATTATAAGTGTCTCACTCCAGTTGGTTTGCCAGATGACCAGACCCTGTCTGAATTCTATGGAAGGAAAGGAGGATTTTACTAACAATGCATTTATGGGGAATTGAAATTGAAACCGATGGGAATTCTACCACCAAGACTCATTTTTGACAGTGCTAAGATTTATTTTTCCCCTGATTGGAAAATAATAGGGTTACAGCAGAACAATCCACCTATAATGTCTGCGGTTAAATTTCTAAGTTCGTATCTGCTGTAACTTTCACTTGTTGAAATTTTCCATGTAATATCCACCCTAGGCATTGTGCGTTGAAATGTCTGGCATCAGCTCTGCCTTATTTTGATTGAGGTAAAATATATTGGGTATCCAATGTATCTGTTGATATCTGGAAAATGGTTACCTTTTTGCTTGACAAGATTTGAAATTTACTGCAGAGGAACACAATTGGAGCCAAGTTGGCAACAGCAATCAAACAATGAATGGTCAAAGCACAAACAGACTACACACTTCCAATAAGAAAGCGTGATTTGTTTGACCAGCCAATTGCAATTAATTTCTTTTATAAATGCACAGTAGTTGGTCAACACACTGAGGCTTTTACTTTACTCCTTACTTCTGCTACATTCCACTGAATCACTCCTGTTAGAGTTAGCAAGATTACTTGATGTGTGAGGCTGCCTCAGTAATATGGTGGTTCTTTGGTCTGGTGTTTGTGCAAAAGTGCAAATGAATATTCAAATTCAATCCGTTCAATCAAACAAGAAGGATGAAAATTAAATGCTCTACTACTCCTGGTGAATCAATTGATTCACACTATATTGCCCAATCAGATGAGTCTCAACCCTTATTTTTTGAAACATGTAACTGTTTTTGCATATTCATTTTTTTTAAACACATGATGCATTTTACCCATTTGTAGCATCATTGCATTTGTAACTATAGCGTCAACCGGGGTGACCCCCGCATTATCTGCATACTTTGAGAAACTTGTATTTATGTTGTCTATAGCCAGTTTCCACAATTTGGCGGACAGCGCTCGTGAACATTGATAAGAAATATTTCATGCGCACATAAAATCTTGAGATGAAGCGCACGAGAAGACACCTTTCTAGAATATCGCACACGGAAACAGTACATCTCACGTGAACAAGTCTTCAAAATTTTGTTCTGCTACAATTTTATGCATGTATTTTTCTCCAGAGCATATCAATTCAAGCTGACGCCCAAAATTCTTAACCACTGCACATCACCATCGTTGAAGAACTAGTAGCTAATTTCTTTGACCAAACAGGCCGGATGGACAATCGGCAGCTGACGATCAGACTAATATTGGATATTATGGCGGTAGATAAGAAATTAGCGATTCACAAAACAACGTGTAATATTAGTCAAGATGAAGTGCATCAGTGTTCAGTATGGATGCAACAATGGCTTAACTGCAATATTAAATTACTCCCTGTATGATTTGAACATCAATTTAACATAGGTAACTGCATTTTGACAATAGGTGAAAACAAACACCAACCTCACAGACTTCTTGTGAACAATTTTGCTGGACCATTCATAGAACAGACAGCAGAGTGGGAATGCAAAATGACGCATTACCGTCGTCGGTTGTGTGGTCGTGAGATATGTAAACAATGTTGTTAGCCAGATTGCACAATTGGGCATGGGGTTGAGAACACGAAGTGCATTTTCATTGCTGCAAATTGAGAACCGAACCAGCCGTACGCTTCAGAAGCTGAGATCGGCACATCTAGATGTTTGGGTTCACTTGCAGAGTATGTTTGTTGTTATGTGCCCTACTTTAACAAGATACTGGCAAATATATAGCTACACAGCGGAGAGCTAGAGGTGCTTACGCCAAGCCATGGACTGCATATTTAATTTGTATCGAGTTTGAGATGACTGCACATACCAGTTTGCACAATTTGGAAGGCAGCACATGCAAATATTGATAAGAAATATGTGATGCGCACGTGAAATCTTGAGATAAAGCGCACTTGAAGAGACCTTTCAAAATATCGCACGCAGAGAAAGTACATCAAATTGAAACAATTTTTCAAAAATATTTGTTGTGCTAAAATTTCATGCACACATTTTCCTCCATAGCATATTAATTAAAGCTGACACCAAGATTCCTAACCTCTGCGCATCACCATCATTGAAAAACTACTAATTTCTGTGACCGAACAGTCCGGATCGTCATTGTTAATGAGAGAAACGAACAGAAACCAATATCGCAGTTATTTGACGGGAGAATAAAAAATTGACAATTCACAATACAACGGGCAATATCAGTCAAGACGAAGTGCATCAGCGTTTGGTATGAATGCAACAATAGCTAAACTGTAATATTCAATTACGCCCTGCATGGTTTGAACGACAATTTAACATAACTGCATTTTGACAATAGATGAAAACAAACACCAACGTCACGCACGATATGTAAACAAGTTTGCTGCAACATTCATGGAAATGACAGCGGAGTGGAAGTGCTAAATTAAACATTGTTAGTAATGGCAATTTTTAATAAGAACCGAGAGTTACTGTTAATTATAATTTATAACTATCATTAGGAAGAGAATCATATAAATGTTACATTCTGTTTTGTATGACGCCTAGTTGGTGAAAGATGCTTGTGTCTATGTGCGGTCATCTCAAACTCTACACACATGTAATTCTACAGTTTGTTTAGCAGCACTTGCACCTCTAGCTCTCCGTTTTGTATATATTTGTCAGTGGCGCACGTATGTCTACAAACATACTCTGCCAGCGCACGCAAAGGTCTAGTTATGCCGATCTCAGCTTTTGAGGCGCACGGCTGGTTTGGTTCTTGATATTGGGCAATGAAAACCCATGTAATGTTCTCAATCCCCTGCCCAATTGTGCAATCTGGTGCACATAGACGCAAACCTCTTTTACCAACCAGGCGTCCTACTAAATGGAATGTAACATTTAGATGATTCTCCTCCCTCTAGTGTTATAAAAATAATAATGAAGAATCATTGTCAGTTCTAATTAGAAATTGCCATCACTAACAACACTGTTCACATATCTCTCGACCATACAACTGATGACTGTAATGTGTAATTTTGCACTTTCATTCCGCTGTCTGTTGCATGAATGTTGCAGCAAACTTGTTCACCAAACGTGTGTGATGTCTGTGTTTGTTTTCATCCATTGTCAACCTATGTTAAATTGTTGTTCAAACCATGCAAGGAGTAATTAAATATTGCAGTTTAGCTTTTGTTGCATTCATACTAAAACACTGATGCACTTCATCTTGACTAATATTACTTGATGTTTTGTGAATCGCTAATTTCTTGTTCTTCTGTCACAATATCAGATGTTGTTTTTTGTTCGTTTCTTTTGATAGCTGATGATAGTCAATAGGGACTGTCCAGTCAAATGCATTAGCTACTGGTTCTTCAATGATGGTGATATGCAGTGGTTAGGAATCTTGGTGTCAGCTCGAATTGATATGCTATGGAGGAAATTGTGTGCATAAAATTGTAGCACAACAAATGGTTTGAAGATTTGTTCATGTGCGATGTACTGTTTCCGCGTGTGATATTCTGGAAAGGTGTCATAAAATATTTTTTATCAATGTTTGTGTACGCTGCCTGCCAAATTGTGCGAACTGGGTTGTTAGTGATGGCAATTTTTAATATGACTGACAATGATTGTTAATTATGATTATGATATAGCGTTGACCGGGGTGACTCCCCGCATTTTGCTCATACTTTGAAATAACTCAAAAAGTATGCGGCAGAGAAACTTCGAATTCTCGGTGTGTATAGCTACTATTATGACCATGGAGCACCATAAGTTTCAACATTCTATCGTTAACCAAAAAAAAGTTATTTACAAAAAAAAACTTGCGGCAAGCTACGATCCAAAATTGGGGGTGACTCCCCACACCGAACGGGGTGACTCCCTGCACCCCCCATATATCAATAATTGAAACACAAATTGAAAATTTGAGAGTACCAATAGATAGAGCGTGCCTATATTAGTATGCATCAGTTGCTTAAAATAAAATTTTATGTTGAATATTACGTCTGTGACAGGTGTTTCTGATGCTCGTCCTCTACTGCCGTCATACCCGACTGTTGAAAGAATTTTTTCCCGATTTCGCGGCGGAAAACAAAGTTTTTCTTCAAAAATTGCAATCTAACTTTACTGGAAGTCATTTCTCCACATCCTAAACTAATTATGACCCTAAAGTATCAGTAAATTAGCAAATATTACGAAAAAATTATCTTTTTAATATAACGATTAAACATGTAAAAAATGTATTTTGTCAATTCTACAGCAAACTTATTGCATTAACATGAATACAAGTCATGCTAGGTAAGGGATTGTTGTCTCAATATGAAAATGAGATGAAAAAAAATTTGTTCCTGAGCATTAAACATAAGCTAACACTTAGGCCTAGACATGTCACCATGTGTTGAAAAAAATCAGGTATATATCTAAATTAGCTGTGGTGTCATTATTGTGGGTCATTCACTTCCAAATGTCATTATATGTGTGTAGAATTGCATTTGATTACTTTTCATTGACAAAAAAAGAAAATATTTAATAACAAAATAGGTGCGGGGAGTCACCCCCAATTTTTTTTCACCTGGGGTGACTCCCCGCAGTTGTATATTTCTATATATCTACAAAAGTCAACATTTTTTCCCAAAATCCTTCTTACGCAACGAACTACACCATATCACGAGTATCACCACCAAATTTGGCCCTAATCCAATGGAAACTCTAGCCACAGCATCAAAGTTTGCGGAATGTCAATTTTTTCAAAACAAAATTTTTGGAGACCTGAAAAACACACCTCCACTTTGGCCATTTTTCATAAATTCTGTGCACGTATGGCATTTCTATAAGTAGCTGATACTTACTAACAAAGACCTGCTCTTTCAAGCCCTGTAGTCAAACGGTGACATTTCCAACGTCTTGGTGCCCAAAAGAGGGGTGCAAGCAGTCACCCCGCTTTTCTGACTGTGGGAGTCACCCCGGTCGACGCTACGGTACATTCCGTTTATTAGGATGCCTGGTTAGTGAAAATTTTTTGCGTTCAAGTGCGGTCATCTCAAACTCTACAAAAATTAGTTATGCAGTCCATTGCGTAGCGTACACACATCTAGCTCTCCGCTGTGTATATATTTGCCAGTATCTTGTTGAAGTAGCGCACGTAAAAACAAATATACTCTGCGAGCGCACGCGAAGGTCTAGATGTGTCAATCTTAGCTTCTGATACGCATGGCTGGTTCAGTTCATAATATTCAGCAATGAAAACACACGTAATGTTCTCAACCCCATGCCCAATTGTGCAATCTGGGTCTAGAGCTACTACTATGACCATAAAACACCACAAGTTTCAACATTCTATCATCAACCAAAAAAAAGTCATTTACAAACAGCCGTGCAGCGAGCTATGGCCCCCAATTGGGGGATGATTTCCCCGCACCGAACAAGGTTATTTCCCGCACCCCAGATGTACCAATAATTGGAATGAGAATTAAACGTTTGAGAGTACTAACAGAAAGAAAACGCCTATATTAGTATATATCAGTTGCTTAAAATTAGATGTCAAGTAGAATATTATGTCTGTGACAGGTCTATTTGATGCTCCTATTATGCTGCTGTCATACTCGACTGTTGAAGAGATGTTTTTCCTGATTTCATCGTGGTAAACCAACTAACTTTACTGGGAGTCATTTCTCCACATCCTGAACTAGACTAGTAGAACTAATCATGACCCTAAAGTATCAGTAAATGAGCAAATATTACACAAATACTACATTTTTAATAATGCGTTGTTGTTGTGTTATAAACATCGTGTCATTATAAAATTAGTTATGCATTTTGAAATTAGCTGTGGTATAAAAAATTTGGGTCATTTACTTCCAGATGTTATTATATGTGTGAAGAATTGCATTTACTTACTTTTCATTGAAGAAAGACAAACATATATATTTAATAACAAAATAGGTGCAAGGAATTGCCCCGATCATTTTTTTCACCTGGGGTGATTCCCTGCAATTGTATATTTGTCTATATGCACAAGAACTTTAATTTCTTCCAAAATCCTTCTTACGCAACAAACTACGACATATTTCAAGTATCACCACCAAATTTGGCTCTAATTCAATGAAAACTCTAGCCACAGCATCAAAGTTTGCGGAACATTTATTTTTCCAAACCAAAATTATCATGTAGCTATGCGATGGCAAAATGCCCACCCAAGCTGGTCAAGTGGCCAGGTCATGGAGCCTGCTAAACCAACACCAATGCCGCGCACACCAACATGGGTTATGACCACTGGGACCAGGATCACCCGAGCTTAGAATAAAACCGGGCACCTCAGGCATTCCACTCTCTGGCTGGCACTTGTTATAGGCTTTTTCACCCCTGGGTATCTGTCGGGCTGTTCCGCAGCTCCCTTACAGGCTTCACTGCCAAAAAATAGCCACCCATCTCCTGGTTGTCCTCTGGGTTCAATTCGGGGTCCGGCAAACGCAGAGCAGATCTGAAATACAGGTCTCCCACTTCCAGGCCACATCACACACATGGGCGGCACCCATCCCGTGACCTTGAATTGCGGGGGTTCCTGAACAGATGAGATGGTTCATGAACAGGAGTGGGTTTACATGCTGAAGATGCCAAAGATGAACCTGCAAACAATGGGCCATTAGATGAAAACCTGAACATCCTCAAACTCCCAGCGCGGCCCATTCCATCTCAAGTCTAGGCAGCTGGGAACGCACAAGGGAGCCACGCTCACAATCAGGGACCTGAAAAACACACTTTCACTTGGCAATTTTTTATTAATTCTGTGCGCGTATCAAATTTCTAAAAGTAGCTGATACTTAGTTTTGCCCGGGATGATTCCAGCCGTTGGCAACACAGCGTGTCTTCCCGCACCCCCTTTTTGGGCACTGAGACATTGGTAATGTCACTATTTGACTACGGGACTTGAAAGAGCAGGTCTTTGTTAGTAAGTATCAGCTACTTGTAGAAATTGGATACGCTCATGGAATTTATGAAAAATCACCAAAGTGAAGGTGTGTTTTTCAGGTCCCTGATGATTTTGGTTTGGAAAAATTGACGTTCCACAAACTTTGATCCTGTGGCTAGAGTTTCCATTGGATTAGAGCCAAATTTGGTGGTGATAACTCGGAATACAGTGTAGTTCGTTGGGTAAGAAGGATTTTGGGAAAAAATGTAAACTTTTGTAGATATATACAAATATACAACTGCGGGGAGTCACCCCAGGTGAAAGAATGATCAGGGGTGATTACCCGTACCTATTTTGTTGATAAATAACTTAGTTTTTCTTCAATGAAAAGTAATTGAATGAAATTCTTCTAACATCTGGAAGTAAATGACCCAAAATAATCATACCACAGCTAATTTCAAAATGTGTATTTAATTCTACAATGACCAGATGTTCATAACATTTGTTGACAAGTTTAGGCTAAGTGTTAATTTATGTTCAACACCCACAAACCATTTTTTTTAATCATATTTTTATACAAAGGGAGATGACTTTCAGTAATGTTTGTTGGCAATTATTAAATAAAAACTTGGTGTCCCGTGGTGAAATTGGGAAAAAAATCCCGTAGACGGTCAAGTATGACTGGAGCAAAAGACAAGCATTAAAAAAAACTGACACAGACCTAATATTTTATTTGACATTTTATTTTAGGCAACTGATATATACTAATATAGGCATGCTCATTCTATTGGTACTCTCTCTTATGATTTGCGTTTCAATTATTGATCTATGGGGGATGCCAGGAATCACCCCATTGGGTGCGGGAAATCCCCCCTAATTGGGGGCCATAGCTTGCCATACAGTTTCTCATATATAACTTATTTTTGGTTGATGATAGAATCTTGAAACTTCTTCATGGTCATGATTGTACACACCATAAATATGAAGTTTCTTGTCCGCATACTGTTTGAGTTATTACAAAGTATGCCAAAAATGTGGTGAGTCACCCTGGTCAATGCTATATGACCATGATGCACCATAAATTTCCACATTCTATCATCAACCAGAAAAAGTTATCCACATGAAACCACAAAAAAAGAAAGATTTACTAAAAATAGTTCAACGATCTATGCCCCCTTAATGGGGGTCATTCTCCCCCCTAATGAGGCGATTCCTCGCAACCCCCATATATCAATAATAGAAATGCAAATCCCAAGAGCGCCAATTAATAGAACAAGCCTATATTAGTATATATCAGTTGCTGAAAATAATATATTCTGTAAATTATAACATCTGACAAGTCTTTTTTGATGCTTGTCTTTTGCTGCAGTTGTTCTTGATAGTTGAAGGGATTTTTTTCCACTTTCATCATGGGAAATGAAGTTTTTCTCCAGTAGTTGCAAACTAACTTCACTGGAAGTCATTTCTACACATCCTGAAATAATTTTGACTCCAAAGTATCAGTAAATGAGCAAATATTACAAAAAATGATATATCCAAACAGGATAAAATAAATAAAAACTGTTTCTTCAATTCTATAGCAAACTAATTGCATTAACATGAATATGAGGCATGCTAGATAAGGTATTGTTATCTTAATGTGAAATTTTAATAATAAATGCTTGTACCTAGGTGTCAAACAGCAGTCAACAGTTAGACCTGGGCATGTCACAATGTGATATAAACATTGGGTCATAAGCTATATAAAATCAGCCATGCATTTTGAAATAAGCTGGTTTGTCATTATTTTGGGCCATTTCATGCAGTTGTCTCTGGGAAACCATGCAGTTCATGCAGTTGACTCTGGGAAACCATGCAGTACTAACCCAAGCAATGATTTCAGACCAGCTTCAATGAATGTAGTAGCTTACACAGTTAGTGAGGCATTTGACCAGCAATAAGACAATTTGTGAAAAACAGGACAGGTAGCTAATGCAAAAAACTAAATCAACTGTTGACAATATCCCACATCCTGTAACAAATGAAAAACAGGTTTAGGGCATGTATGGGCTGCAACACACCTGGAAGAGAGAATCAAATTTAATTCTCAATCAATTTAAAAAGTTGAAGAATGATTGTGCTGAGAATTAATGAACAATTGGCTGCCCCAGTGATAATATGAAGACATTGTTAAAAGAATTCACACCTAGGTCTTGAAAAGAAGTTCACACTTGGGCCTAGACTTGTCACCATCTCAACTTTGCAGCCCCCCACAGCCCAGGCAGCCCTGCCAGCAGAGCATCCAGGCATTGAAGGCAGTATACCTCAATGTACCAGCAATCTAAAAGAACAACATGGAGAAAAACTGCAGCAGGGCACTGGTCCGGTTGCGCTGAATAGCTAAGTTGAACAAAAAACCACCGAAGACAGTCAACAATTGCTTACAACTGTCAACAAACACAAACAAAACCACAAAAAGAAATCTATTATGTCTAGCAAAACTCATACAACCCCCTCCCCTCCCTTCTACTCTTTGGCAAAACACTTACAACTTCTCATCCAAACAACTCTTGAAGCCACAAAGGGAATTGCATTGCACCACATCAGAGGGCGGACAGTTCCAAACCTGCACACAGCAAATATGAAAGAATCTGTGTTTATAGTTGGTCTGACAGCAAGGAACCACCAGCTTGAAAGAAATCCCAAGTGTGCCAATATCTGGAGCTTGCTCAAACAGAGCTGACAAACAGAACAATAGAAAATCTTCCAGCACTTCACCAGATCCAAATGCAACAACCTTGCCCTGACAGAAAACAGTTGCAAAGCTCTGAGCAGCTCACTATAGTCTACCCCACCCAGCCCATCAGTTTCCCTGGTCCACCACCTCTGCACAGACTCCAACAGTCTCAGATCCCCCAAATATCCCACATTCCACACAAACAAGCAGTAGGCCAAGATGGGTCTTATACGAGTAATAAAAATAGACCTCCTATTGACAGTAGAACAAAGCAGACAGGATGCCAGAGTGGATGCCTTTCTTATAACACTCTTCATATTGAGGTAAAACCACAACCTTGAGTCAACCAACACTCCCAAGCTCTTGCAGGAATCAACAAGCTCAAATTCCACACCATTCAAATTCTAAGCAATTCCATCATGAAGCTGCTCCAATTCAAGGTGACCCATGTAGAGTCTGAGTCCTTGACTGCAGACGGCACCAAATTCAGATCTCTTGGTGAAGAAGACACACCCAAGCAAACTGCTTGCACGTCAAGTGGGAAACTCAAATTAAGTTTGAAGTTGTCAGCAAAAGCCTTCCACTTGAAAACTACACCCTCTGTAACATGATTAATATATAGCAGACACAAGAGCGGGCCCAGCACAGATCGCTGCGGCACTCTACTTGTCACCTCCCTAAATACACTGACAACTCTCCCCACGGAAACATACTTTAGCATCCCAATCAGAAAACTATCAATCCAATCCACCATAAATACCCCACACATCTTGGTTTGTCCAACAAAACAGTGATTGACAACATCAAATGCCATGGAGAAATCCAGAAAGACAACATCATCCACCAGATCAGCACCCTTACCATAAGAATGCAAAAGTCTATCCTCCATG
Organism: Gammarus roeselii; assembly: GCA_016164225.1. NCBI lineage: Eukaryota > Metazoa > Arthropoda > Malacostraca > Amphipoda > Gammaridae > Gammarus > Gammarus roeselii. The sequence goes on along the minus strand of SDVV010014337.1, from coordinate 1,408 downwards.
CTCCTTCCCACCCTGAATCCAAATTGGCTATTTGACAATACCAGACTTTTCCACATAATCACATAATAACTGCCTGGGGCACAGTAGCATCTTACAAAAGACAGAAATGACTCACTGGTTGATGATTGATAGGGTTGCTCCTTGAACCAGAGTTGAATAAAGGATCAACACAAGATTCCTTACGGGCCCTGGCAAGACTCCATGGCCTAACAACTTCACAGATCTCAAAGACAAGGGCAACCACAGCTGACAGGAACATGACTTCAAAACACAAGGGTAGATACCATCAGGTCTGGGTGCAGAAGTTGGATCTAAATTGTCCAATACCTGAATAACTAACAATCTTGTCACACAAATCTCACCAAACTTTCCAGGAAAAAGATGATGTGGGGAAAGGCTGGCAGGATCAGCAGCCACAAAAATATATGAAAGAGTCTACAAACAGCTGACTCACGTCTCTGACCAGCAACAACCTCACGAGGTGGAAGCTTCAGAGGACCTACAGAAGGACAGCCCTTTTTTCTTTTTCTGATATAAGCGTGAAACATCTTGGGAGCAACAGAGAAGTTGTTGGCTAATTCCTGTCCATACAGGAATTTTGGTCCCCAATAGGTCCCCAATAGGTAGTCACTCGAGGTTGCTGACCATGGTGAGTACCTGGTCCCTCCCTGTCAATGCTAATTGTTCGTTTAATTAAGAGAAGTTTAGCAGTCCTTATATTTTTTTCCAAAAATATTTCTGTTACATGTGGCAGAAGAAGTGTTGGAATATTTGCAATTTCCAAAAAGTGTTTGCTCAATTTAGACCTGTTTAAGCATCATAAACTTTGCACAGTGCAGCATCAACTGTAGTGACATTGCATTTTTTCACATATGGTACTTCTGAATAACTCCTCAGGTATGTAGCTAGCATAAAAAAACATGTAATTACTACAATATTACTACTTGGCTGAAATTTTATCAATCCAACATTGTTTCACAAAAAAACATGAGGTGAGTCATGCCTCCTAAACTGAAGTGCATCCCTGCACCAAATGAGGTGATTTCTTGCACCCTCCATTATCTCTAATAATTGATAAGAAAATCAGAAGTCTGGATGCCAATAGAAAGAGCATGTATGAATTATTATGTCAGTTGATGATTTTTTTTTAGAAATTGTTGTATGATCAGTTGCCCGGAGCACCAAATTTTTTATTTATCCGTCCCATTATTTCACCGTGCTTTCACAATTTTGGTGTGCTGGGGCAAATCTGCTTCATGTCCAGCTCTGCAATCTGGATTAGCTGGCGTGTTGGTTAGCTTTTTACAGCTGCAGTAATTGCAGTAGCTACCAGACATTAAATTAGGAGTAGGCAGATGTTTCTACAGTACCTAGAGGTAATATTTTGCCTTTTGCAGGTGATCTTCAT
>SDVV010014336.1:0-14833 GCA_016164225.1 Gammarus roeselii | reverse complement strand
TGTACGCACGCTAGTGCGTACAGGTAGCATCGTCGAGACTAGTACAAGGGTCACGGCTACACGGACAAAGTAAGCTCCGACAGCAACGCAACTCAATGTTCACAGCTACGCGGTCTAGTTTATTTTTAATACAATTTATTTATTCAGGCAAGATAAACTCGGACAAAACGAATCCTCGCCTCCAACCCCTCAGTACTCCAAGAGTAACATGCACGCGCGACAGTGCGCACAGACAGCATCGTCGAAATTGGTACAAGGTCAATGGCTTCACGGATAATAAACTCCAACCGCAACGCGTCACATGGTTTTATAGCTGCGCAGTCCAGGTCAACCCCAGAAACTGCATATGGTCCGCGCAAGCGCGAGCGAGCACAGACTAAAGAAAGAACACCTATTCACAGAATCACAAACAGGAACTCCCACACAAATACACTAGCGTCATAATGAAAAAAAATGAGGATCGTGAAGAATCAAGTAAGTGCAGGTTCATCATGGGCAGAAAAACTGCTCAGATGATCGATTTCGAACTTATTGTTTATGGGGATAGAGGGGGGGGGGGGCAAAGGTACCTTTGGGTCCCAGAAAAGCCCGACGAATCCCAGAGGGTAACCCAAGTCCCCCGGGTTTCCCGAGCTCCCCGGGTCCCATCGTCTCTGCTCATCTCGGCTTGTCTCGAATCATTTTGGCCAGTCTCGGCTCGTCGTGACCAACTCGACTCGCCTCAATATATTTCGAATGATCTCGACGCACCTCGACCAGCCTTGACGCGACCCTCGCCCTCTACGCCACTAATCCGCGGACTGTAATGGTTAATTGTTCTACTCAAGCATCTCAGATGTATACATTTTTCTGTGCATGGGTTTCTACAGCGCTGGGAGGTGGGAGCAGAGGTTCCAAGATTCAGAAGGGCCTCTAAAGGGTCCCTCAGTTTTTCAAAAGGGTCCTTAAGGGTCTCAAGGGTGTCTCAAAGGGCCCCAGAAAGGCCCAAGTGGGTCTCCCCCAAATCCACTTGGTTTCCTAAGTCCCCCGGGTTGTCGAAACACAGGGTCATCGATTCGCGCGGGTCATATGAGTACCTCCCCTCCCTGGGTCACCTTGTCTCAACCAACCTTGATGCACATAATAAGGACAACCAATGCAAACTTTATCACCATGAAAAACAGGCAGAGAAAAATAATAGAGCCCAAGCAAGAAGAAATAATAAAATACTTAAATAAAGTTTTAATGATCTATAAAATGAATAGTCATCCATCCACCCCAAGGGCGCACTGGCGATGAGCAAGGCGCACTGGGGGGCTCAAGGCTCACTGGCAAGTAGTAGTAGTAACGCGTTAGTGCAGACTCCCCCGTAGGGCGGGGCTCACTGGCAAGGTGCACTGGGAGTACGCAAGGCGCACTTGGAGTACGCAAGGCGCACTTGGAGTACGGAAGGCGCACTTAAGGTACGCAAGGCGCACTGGAGGCGGCAAATTGGAGGCTACGCAAAGCGCTAGCTGCTCAAAGCGTGTTAGGAGCTGCTCGAAACGTGCCTAAGCATGGGCCACTATTCCCTGAGCACGCCCAGCCGACCGTTACTAAGTCACCGCCATACGCAGTCCTCGCGTAAAGAGGTGCCTTGTTAACGGGGAGCTAAACCTGCACATGGAGTCGCGGGGCATGTTTCTCAATTCATTATTTAGCCTAATTACAGGAGTAAATCGTTTATTGACTAGTCTTCGATAGCTGTTCTAAAGGAATAGGTGTACGCTCCACGAAAACAGCTGATATTTCCCAACAGTCAGCTTAAATGGTCCCTTACAATAGTTCAACTGAGTCGTAAAACTTGTTCAATTTCTGTAGGTTCCATTTATTCAGTCGAGATATGTTTTAATAATATACCATCTGCCTTTCTAAAGAACAAACAGTCACATAACAGTTTTCATTTTCATCGTCATATGAATACCTGTTTAAAATTTTTTTGTGCATCATAACAAGTGATATCAAATCTAATTTTCTCAATAGATACTAGACACTATCAGCAAATAAGGAATTGCATCAATAAGTAATTAAACAAGCACAGAAGAATAAACGCAAATAACTAATATAATATAAATAAATATATCCCACGAGCCTCAGCAGAACATAAGGTCATTCAAAGCGCCATCGCTCGCTCCGTCAGTGCAGGAATATTGAAGAAGGTTTAATTCACAATTAATGATTAGTCATGATATAAACAAAAATACATCATTCTATTGTTTGATCATACACATGTTATTTAGACTTGATATATTGGGTTAGAGGACGGAGTTAAGTCGTTATAGGTGAAAAATAAGAGATGGCAATTACGGATGCTATTCTCGAGATCCGCGCCCAGAAAAACAATCAACTGAAAACGAACAAAAATAATGTTGCGGAGAAGAGGAATGCTAAGTCCTGAACACAGCGTTAAAAAACGAGTCACCAACCTAACTGATAGTTCAACCCAGTTCTCTTCGAACTCGTGGACGGTTAAGAAAAAGAAAATCAGATAAAGTTGATATTGCAGCAGGTAGTTTGGAGGAAAAATAAATATTTTGTAACAGGATTTAGTTTGAAGAGAAGGCTTCATACCATAACATTTACGTTAACTCAGTTTAGTAGACGAACTAATAACAAATAAAATTTGAACTTGATCCGATCTGCTATGCTATGTGTAATTATTAGCTACTCATATTAAACATTCATATTCACTTACTATCAGTGCAGGAACATGGAATACATTTTCAAGTGATGTGATTATGTGTACCGCCGCCTAGTCGTCAACCTACTCAATGCAATGCGCCCCAACACCTGCTGGGAGGGGAAGATGAAGAGACAGGAAACTGGGCTCCCATGCATAAGATCAACACTTCGTGTTGGGAATTTCGCGCACGAGGACAGCAATAATTAAAATAAGGAGTAGTAGAATACGGTGTCATGAAAGAAGATAAAGAACACAATTTAACTTATTGGCCACCCGAAAAAGTAAAAATTTAGTATCGCTCTTCAACAACCATTGAGAGAGCTGTCAAAAAGAAGTTTGAGAGATAAGGTAAAGTAAATTCAAACTATACAAAACATGGCAATGAGGTAAATAAAAGATTAGTAAATTCAAGACAGGAGAAAAGGAGAGATTGTAAAAAAAGACAAAGAGCCCAAAGGCAAATAAGCCATGTGACTTCGTGCGGCCGGTGAAACTAACAGTTGCCTATAAATTGATACATTGCATTTCAGTTAGAAACGGCAGCATAAAAAAACTGTGGATAATTTGGGTCAATTAAATAAATATTTTAAATTTCGTCTTGATATTGAGTGATCGGTTGGCTAGTAGCGCTACCGAATGGAAGGAGGTGTCCTCATGAATGATGTGGGTGAAAGTTAAGTTAGGCGTAGAAAGATGGGCATTTGTGAGTGCTTACTGATCTGGCAGCGAGAGGAGGTAAGAGAAGAGGGAGCAATTCTGGACTGACTTGAGTGAGTGTATTGAGAGTTTTGGAGGTCATTTCAATGTAGTTGTACTGAGTGACCTTAATGCAAGAGTTGGAGATGTAGTGGTGGAGAATGTGAAAGGAAAGTATGGCGTTCCCGGAAGGAATGACAATGGAGAAAAACTGATAGGTCTGTGTATGGAGCAGGAGTTGGTGATCGGGAACAGTTTGTTCAAGAAGCGAGATATTCACAAGTACACATGGGTAAGGATGGCCCATGGTGCAATGCTGGAGGGAGCACTGATGGATTTTGTGCTGATATTGAGGAGAGTGGTGGGGAGGCTGTTGGATGAGCGGGTGTTGAGAGGAGAGGGTGGAGGAATGTCTGACCATCTGCTGGTGGAAGGTAGATTAAGACTGGAGCAGAAGTTGAAGGGCAACAAACGAGTTGGAGGAGGAAGAGAGGTAGTGAAAGTGAGTGGACTGAATGTGAAAAGTAGAGCCGATGAGTTCCAGCAGGCGTTGAAGGAAGAATATGACAACGTGAAAGGACAGGACCCGAGAGATGTGGAGGAAGAATGGGAGACGTTAAGGGATGCGTTGGTGAGATGTGCGAAGAAGGTGTGTGGTGTGCGCCGTGTGGGCGGAGGCAGAAGGAAAGACTGCGAGTGGTGGAACGAGGAAGTCAAACTGATGGCATGGAAAAGAGGAGCGTTTGAGAAGTGGTTACAGGTGAAATCAGAGGTGGCTTACGAAAGATACAAAAAGAGCAGAAACGAGGTGAAGCGGGTGGTGAGGAGAGCCAAAAGGGACGCTGATGCCAGGTGGGGCAGACGTTTGTGCCAGAATTATGAGGGAGAACAAAATGATGTTCTGGAAAGAGGTGAAGAAGGTGAGAATGGGAGAGACCGAATAGGAAAAAGTGGTGAAAGTTGTGGTAGTTGTTGCTTTCATGTTCCACCGGAGTCCAACGCGAAGTTAATGCAGACTCCCCCGTAGGGCGGTAGAGGTGGTGAAAGATGAAAACGGCCAGTTGTTGTTGGAAAGTGGTGATGTACTTAAGAGGTGGGTCGAGTATTTTGATGAGTTGTTGAATGTCGAGGATGACAGAAAGGCTGACATTGTTGCTGTGGGTGGTGGTGCTCGGATGCCAGTTTTAGGAGAAAGACATTACCAGGGAAGAGGTGCAGGAGGCGGTGGACGTGATGAAAGCAGGGAAAGCCCCTGGTTTGGATGGCGTTGCGACCGAGTGCCTGAAGTAGGGTGGAGCAACGATGGTCGAAGGGTTGGTGAGGTTAATGAAGTGGGCGGACATCTGTTGAAAGCGGTGCAGAGTTTCTATGTTGACAGCTGAGCATGTGTCACAGTGGGAAGCGAGGCGAGTGATTGATTCACAGTGAAAGTGTGACTGAGACAAGGCTGTGTGATGTCTCCCTGGCTGTTCGACTTCTATACGAATGGAGTGGTCAGAGAGGTGAATGCGAGTGTGCTTGGTTGTGGCTTGGAACTGTTGGAATCGAATGGGCGGAGTTGGCAGTTGAGCCAGTCGCTATTTGTTGATGATACGGCCCTGGTTGCAGATTCGGAGGAGAAGCTATGCAAGCTAGTGTCAGAGTTTGGTAGAGTGTGTGAGAGGAGGAAGCTTTGAGTGAACGTGGGTAACAGTAAAGTAATGAGATGTTCATGGACTGTCGATGCGAGCAAAATTAGTATCACCATAAATGGAGAGTTCTTGGAGGAAGTTCAGTGTTTCAAGTATCTGATGTGGAGATAACTGAACTAGTGGAAACTGAAGTGAAGGCGAAGTGAAGGAAGGATGTAAAGGGTTGGGCGCACTAAAGAGTGTAATGAGCTGTAGGACGTTGGGGATGGAAGCAAAGAGAGGGCTGAATGAGGGTGTTGTTGTCCCAACTGTGCTCTACGGAGCTGAGGCTTGGGGGGTGAGAGGAGAGGAGAGAAAAAGGTTGAATGTTTTCGAGATGAAATGTTTGAGGAGCATGGCTGGAGTAATGCTGAGAGACCGGATCACCAACGACGTGGTTCGAATAAAAACAGGGATGGTGAAGAAGTTGGAGGACAGAGTGGATTCGCGTGTGCCGAGATGGTTCGGGCACATGAAGAGGATGGATGAAGGGAGATTGGTGAAAAGGGTGATGAATGCGGAGGCGAGTGGTCGCAAGCCTAGAGGTAGACCGAAGTTTGGGTGGATGGATGGTGTGAAGCAGGCGTTGGGAAGGAGAGACATGAATGTGGAGGTGGCGAAAGAGCGTACAATGAACAGGCGTGAGTGGAGAATGGTTGTGAATGGTTGATTTTGACGCTGCTCTGATGTGCTTTCCCGCCCTTGGCATCCCGCTGTCGGGATGGTCGTGGGTGGGGGGGGGTCATTATGATGCAGCGGGGGTAAACCAGAAGAAACTGTCTGGCCCTGCTGCTGCTGACGGATCCTCGGACTGCACTCGTGACCCGGAGTGTATGTTGAGGGGGTACCGGCCGGACCCTTTAGCACAATTGGGCTAAGTTGTGTGAGTGTGAGCGTATGAGGGTGTGAGGTGCGCCTTGCCGTCGGCCCCTCCCTTTCTGAGGGATGCAGCCTAGTGTCTGTATCTGTATCTGTATCGTTTAAATAATACTAGGCAGATACCATTGACTGTCTGAGACTGCTAAGAAATAGATTCAACTAGACATGTAGGTGGGCTCATCTGAAGGGACGTCATGTGATTAATTTAACCCAGTAAAAGAAACTGCCTACAAAAAATAAATGTAGTCTGCATTCCCTGCAGTAGGGAAAGGAGAACTATATCTTTCACTTACCAGCCGTCCGAATCGGTTCTGAAATCACGTCTGCACTTGAGAATGAGCAGTCATTATCGATAAAGTGACCCTGTCCGACACTATCAGCACTATCGGAACTAGCATAAGCTAAATCTTGGGCTTTATGAAAGGAGTTTCTACTTATAGAATTGTTAATAGTCTGTTAAAAAAAGTAAGGATTTTGTGTCCGAAAGGTTATAGCCTTGTTCGACATTCTTGCTGTCCAAGTTGTCAGCAAATGAGGTTGCATTAATTATATCCATGCGTTTCTTTTCCAGTCCCATTGTTAACTCAGGCATTTGTGTACGTTCCGCAGAGCCTGCCAATGCATTTTGCTCGTTCACTACAACCTGGGTATCGCAGGAGGGTGAGCTGGGCACCGCGCAGCGTTTGCAGGATGTGGTATGCGTGCCGGGCGCAGCGTGGTGCACGATGGACGCAAGGGATGGCGCGCCGGGCGCAACGAGGTGTATGCTGGATGCAACGGAAGGACCTCCAGCACTTCACAGTGGATGGTATAAACGGGGTAAAGCAAGCCGGGCTCAACGCGGTGATTATTGGGTGCGGAGGAAAGCGGACCAGACGTGGCGTGGAGCATGCTGGCTGCATGAGAAGGCATGCTGGCTGCATGAGAAGGCATGCTGGCTGCATGAGAAGGCATGCTCGCAGCTGAAGATGGCATATCAGGTGTAGGGAGAGGCATGGTTGATGCGCAGAAATGTATCTTGCGTGGGGAGGAATGCGCGCGGGCCGCGTCGCAGCACGTGCTGGGCGGGCAGGAGGGCGTAACGAGATGCGAACTTGGAGAACCGCGAGTTGGCAAAAGAGTGCGCATGGTAGCCGCCGCCCCGTTGATTGCCCTTGCCCGTTGTTGGTTCTTTTCCCAAGAACTTGCTTGGCTATAGGTATAGTTGGTAGAGTTGATATTTTTCGTCGGGTTCATTTATTTTCTGCCAATCGTTACAATGTTGTAAAACATCTTGAATGGAGTTTATCTTGCACTTCATGTCCTCGACATAGCCCACTTGCGACAGCACGTCTGAAACAGAGATAAGTTTGCTTTTAATTTAATTTAAATGGACCAATTGTCCTTTCCATTTCTTATCAAATTTTGGTATTTGTTAATCGCTATCACGTGTGTTTGTCAAACCTTTCCTACACGAACATTTACTTATTGCTTTTTTCCAATTGATTGGGAGATAAATTACTTGTTGACCTTGAGATACGGAAAATTATCATTTGAACTCTGAACAACCCAAGCCGATCGAGTTCTACTTTCTACACTATTGAACATTAGTCTTGACACATACTAATGTATTCAACAACTCATCCCAAACACAGGGGTGAGTTACCTTATGACCCGCAAACCAAAATCTAGTCCCTGCAGCGTTGGATATCTACTTGTAGTAAAAAACTTAGAAGGAATAATTTTGAATAAATTGTACCTATTTCAAACATGATTTTAGGAACAAGTTAATAGCTCATTGAAAGTATGAATGTCAATGGAAGCATATTGAAAACGAAATGATAACTTTTATTCCTTAAAATATATGTTATACAGTAAGTTAAGCAGGTCACTGACCTACAAGTATGTGGTAGGCTCTGTGGCTCTTGAAGACCTTTTTTGTTGGCTGCCACAAGTTGCCCAAGCCGTGGTAGGAATACTGCCCACCCCGTTCCGGGGCCACTAGACGCTGTAACATGCACCGTATCGAGTCCGTGAGACTCACTCCAACGTGGCACTTCAATTCTTCTCTCTGTCAAACCAAGGTTGAATAAATATATCAGCCCTCAGGATACCGGCACAAAAATCATGCCATTTGGAATAATAATTTTATTCACCATTTTATTCTTCTGTTTTCACTACATCAAGAAATTCTTGAAATTGATACGATCTATTTAAAAAGCTTACAAATAGAATGTAAACTGAATAACAATAAATTGCTAGCTATAAGCAATTAAAATTACCATGTTCAACGACATGATCTATTTCATCAGTGGTATTTAAAAATCTAGCAGAGAGGTATTTATTTTAACTTACGAGCAGTGTCTCTTGATTTACCATACCGTCCAGCTGCTCAGATGTTTGTGCCGGATTTGGTAACAACTTCTGATGACGCTGGGGCGTCTTTTCCATGGATTAAACTAATTCAAAAATTGCGTTAAGTGTTATTTAACACTACTGATTTTTGACTTCATTTCCTTTAGTTTAGTCTTGACTTCTAACATGGTGGCCAGAAGTGGAGCAATCGTAGATCTGTGGAGTATATTTATTTTATATCAACCTTACACAGTCTCATATTTTGTCGGTAAATTGCACCAGAGTGTAATCACGGGAGTCAGAGACTGTACTGATGGTGCGTTTGATGAGGAACAGAGCGGTCTCGGGAGTGGTAGTTGGTTTGCGATTAGTTTTTTTGCAATGCGACGGGTCTGAGATGTTTCTTGCAAAGGCAGGATGTGTGCTGGGCCTTCGTGGATCTGGAGAAGGCCTACAGTAGGGTCGACAGAGAGACACTGTGGGTGGTGCTGCCGTTTGTACGGAGTGGGTAAAATCTTGTTGAAAGCAGTTCAGAGGATTTTTGTTGGCAATAGAGCAGTTGTCAGAGTGGAAGAACAAGTCAAGAAGCTTGGTTCAAAGTGTAAGTGAACCAATCACTCATCTGGGCAGGAGTTGAAAGTTGAATCAGTTACGGTTTGTGGAGAAAATTGTTCATGTGACAGATTGGAAAGACAAGTAGCGTAGGCTAGTATCAGAGTTTGGCAGAGTGTGTGATAGGACGAAGCTGCGAGTTAACGTTCGTAAATGTCGATGTAAAATTAGTGTCCTCCTAAATGGAGGGCTATTGGAGGAAGTTCATTCTTTCATGTACTTTGGTCTCATGTGGAGAAGACTGAACCAGTGAAAACGGAGGTAAAATTTGAGTGAAGGAAGGTTTTAAAGTGTTAGGTGCACTCAAAAGTGTAATGAGGTGTAGGACGTTCTGGCTGGAATTGAAGCAAACGTAGTTAGAGGGGATTGTTGTTCCAACTGTGTTCTACCTTTCAACGTCAGGATAGTTTGCGAGTGAGTGCATGTGAGGAGTGTGAGATGCGCTTTGCACCGCAGCCACAGTTCTGGGTATTTGGCCTAGTATCTGTATTTATATTGGTCCTTACCCCTATCAGTCTATCATTAAAAACTACTCTGCATTTGAACGGAGGACTATGAAAAAAAAATCATTTTGGTTGCTTACAAATATTGATTTGAGGTAAAAAATAATCTTCCTCACACAATCTGCCTCAAAATAACATTGTGAAGTAAACAACTTACTTGCTTCAGTGATAATTGCCTTAACGGTCTCTTTCTCCCAATTGTGATTAGGTCGTTCAAAGGTGAAACTTCTTTCATTGGCATCAGGAGGGGGCCAGCGGCAGAAGAGCTTTTCTCCTTATTGGAGTAGCCGGTGATTACGAATCACTGCTTGCTGTCCATTATCAAAGCTAACAGCAACATCATTCTTGTGAGCAAGCATTTTTTTTCATGAATAAATAGAGAAATACTATGTTCAGAGGCGAAAGGGGTACGAACAGAAGAAACAGATATAGCTTCCTATATTATCACACATCCCAAATCCGTGTAAAAAGTCGAGTGCAATAGATTATCTTAGAAACCCTCGTTTGGAGATGCCTGTGTCCGGAATGTTGTTCATCTTCAAGCTAAATGATGCAATATTTCTTCAGATAAGAATTATTTTCCACTTAATCAACGGAACAATGAACAAGTACTGTTGAATTGGAGCACTAGGATTAAATAATGTGGAGGCAGGAACAAATTTGCAAAGCAAATTTGAGACGTTAAAAAAAACATTGGCTGAATTGGTGCATTCAAAGTTGAAGGGAACAAATTTAAATGGCTGAGCTAAGCATTTGAAGAGGTTATCATAAGGTTTTCTTTTATGCGTGAATGATTTGGATGGCTACATTTATCTTTCAAAGCCAGCAGCATCATTTGAAACTTCATATAAACCAACGGTTGTTGAATTGAGAGGAGAACAGAAAAGAGGTTCAAATTTTTGGAAGCATTGGATCAACATGACATTTTTTTTTGCATCTGCGCCAACAGCAGAAGCGATTGCAATTGACTTGTCTGTCAATTTAATTACATTGTTGGCATCGCCAATTTGCCCAGCACGGATACTGACATCACCAAGACAAAAAATTTTGTAGCCTGATGTGCCCTCATCATTTTTCAGAAGTGCTTTCAATTTTTACTGCTTCTCTTGGATCGGTATTATTTCAGTTTTTATTAGCAACATATTCACATGTTTGGCGCAGAGGTTTGTAGCCATAGCGAACCGATCCTTTAATATTTGAACCGAGATATCACTCAATAGGAAAGGCCAAAATATTGTTAGAATTTCCGTAGGATTTGTAATCTTCTGTCAGACGAGTCATGCAATTGATGTTGTAACCGAGCAATGATTGACAGTAGAGTCCAATTGAGGGATTTACGAAGTCTTCCATCAAGTTCCTCACAACTGCAAGATTTTCATCCAAATTATCAGACAACAGAATTCTCATGGAACAGGCAACGAGTATATAATTACACAGAACATTTTGGGAAAAAATATATTTGTTTGCTAGCAGTACAAATCCTACATAAATCATTAGTAGCCTCATTTCTGAAGCTTTCCGGTTGGAAATGTGTTTCAAACCACCTTCAAACCTACGGGAAATTCAGAGGGAACATGTTTTGCGAAGGTTCTCAACAGGCATTCCCCTTTTTCCTTTTCAGCCGAACATGGATGACACTTTTTGTTATTCTTTTTACTGTGTTTCCATCTCATCCTCAGCCTTTTCATTGTTCCGATGCATGCTGAATGCATGTAGTCTAGTACAAAGGCTGAAACCATGTTGAAATTTAAACATGTTTTCAATGAAGATGAAGGGCCAGAGCTGTGAGGATTTGGGTTATCCCTTTCTTTGGATGATCTTTCAGTTCCCAGATGTAGTCATTTTTTATCAATCCAACATGCCCCCCGTGGTACTTTCCCTTTTGAACGCATCTTTTGCAGCTATTGTGAGCAGAGTGGCACACAACCTGTTTTAGATACGAACGCATAGGAGCATCATAAATGAAGGGGCCAAGGATCACTGGTACTCTACCATGAACTCAATCGATTCCATCTTCTCAGGTTTTCAAATCTTCTATGAATCTCTCAAGAAATATGTTTGGAGAGGGAATAAATACCAGCACATATTCTATTTTTGAAATATTCAAGTATTTTTACCAAGATAGGATAAGCAGAATACATTTTCGAGTTTACATACAATGGAATTCCATCTATATTGACAGCAAGTTTTTTTTTTTGCCAGATGGGAGGCACTGATGAATCCTCCCAATCATCAAAATGTGCATAGTCTCCAAAAGAATCCCAGCGTATGATTTTAGACAGATTCCTGAATTTTTCTCAGTGCCTTGCCTGTGCTGGGCAGCAGGGGAAATCCTGCCCCGAGTACATCTAATAATCGGGTTAAAGAGACATTACTCAAGCTGTTCTCTTTCCTTGCCCAGTTTGACATTGCAGAATCTGATTCGGAAGTGGAAGCATTGTTTTCAGTTACCACTGATGGGAGAGGTTTTAGTTCAGGAAAAATAAGAGAATCCATGGGGACCGGAAAAGTATTGCTTTTTTCATGAGAAATACAAAACGATTGAGGAGAAAGAACTGGAAATGGCTGGCCTGCAGCAGCAGGTAGGCAAGTTTCGTAAGTTCTGCTGTTACCAGTTTTGCAATCTATGTAAGGAGCAATGACATCAGAGCAACCTGATGAGTCACTCAATAAATTCTGTTAGCTCTCTTTCTGTCTGTCACTTAATTCCTGGAATCCTTTTTCTTTTGTCGGGAGCCATCTGTACATGCGATACTCAAAAGGCTTTCCAATATCATTGGGGAAAAAGGTTTGAATAAAATCAAATGTTTCTATTGTGATCTGGTGAACAGGGGATTTAGTTTAATTAGAAGTAATATTATTGGAAATTAGCTGATATTCAGAAGACATCTCAAGATGAAAAACTTAGTGATTAGAGAGGTGTTTCCTCATAGCTACTTTCTCAAACAATTTGACATGGAATTGCAGGTTCTAAAATGGGCTTTGCAGACATAATTTAGTGTTTTCCAATTAACATTAACCGTGCCCTAAAATATTTAAAAAAGAATATACTGATACAGAATCCAGGCCGAGTCCCCCAGATTGGGGGGCTGCCAACAGCAAGGGGCACCTCACCCTCCTCTCATACTCGCACAACTTAGCCCCCTTGCGCTCAAGGGTGCTGACAGAAGACCCGGCAATACACCCTCCGGAACATGAGCGAGGCCCGAGGTCAGCACCAGCAACAGGGCTCGGCAGTTTTTTTATGTGATTTGAGCCTCATTTCCACCAGAGCCTCAACGTGAGTCATAATAGGCTCCCTCGTAGGACGCAACCCTCATTGATTCAGGTAAGCTCGCACGGCCTCGCGTGCGAAAATATTTCAATTGTGGCACATTCGCGTACTAACGCGTACAAGAGAGTAAAGAGTTGACGCGTATCTTCGTAAATGTATTGTTATCTCTGTGCAAAATGGGGTGGAGAGACCGCCTCACAGCCTACTACTCAACGTAGGCCTCTAAAATGTTGCCATCAGAGAGTTCAATTTCTAAATTTAAAAATTGTCGGAATCGAAACGCCAATGTGTCCGTACATAGCTTATACTATGATGACATCAGATTGGTGACAATTCTAAAGGGAATACATCAAATTTACTTCCGAAATGGGCGCGTAAGATACTAAATCAATTGAGTGCGTCATGATTACCTAAAAATGAGGTTCAGACGATAACCGGTAAACCATCCAATTCAATGACATCGACCTTTGCCTCAATGGGAATAAAGTATCTATAGTCATATCTATATGAAAAAGATTTAGATTACATAAATGAATCTGTTTGTTCATTGAAGTACGAAATCGACTGTCGTGAAGTTACATCAAGAAGCAAGACTCGCAATCCACAATGGAGATCTGGGAATAAAAACTGATACATCGAATGTTTTTGTTTGCATGTTTTCTACGTCTGTTTTTACGTCTGCTTTCAAAATTACTCATTTCAGGTATGAACAAACAGAAAAGGTTGGGGAAATACATTTTTAATTCTCCAATGAACCGTTCATCACTGAAAATGTTTCCAAAAAGTTAAATGCGTATACCTCTAGCGATGATATGATGTCACATTTTATGCATCGACAGTCACTGTGAGCATTGCCACGCCAACGAAGAAAAATGGTGGACCCAGATTTACAATCTAATGTTTCCATAAGTATTTTGAACGCGATTCGCTAAGAGATATACAATGGTACACGGTGCAAACTACCGGGCCTCGCTGTTAAACTCTTTTTTTTAGATGGAACGGCCCGAAGTTTCCCGTGAATATAATAATTCTTTTGATAAAAATACCTATCGCAATCAAGCGCCCCAAGCGAAAAGACATGCTAACGGTAAGGTCACTTTGATCAAAGCGAAGCGTGCACGTGCCTGCTTTATAAGACGTACAATAACTTTGGTAAACCTAAAAAAAAAACTTCGTCGAATCCAAGGGCTATTTTTCGTCGATTATGTTTGAATCATCAATTATCGTTTTTGTTTTCACGTCGTTTTTTGTAGATCCACCGGTTATAGTCGGGTAAAGCGATGGTATTCGACGGAACCCGTTATCGTCGGTCGATCGACGCTAAGCAATGATAACCGACGATAACCACATTATCACCCGACAATAACGTCTCACTTAGATGTAGGCATAATGAACCCATTTATGTAGTCAAAATGCGTTCAATTTGCCCACATTGTGAATGAAAGAAGTGTTTACACAAAACCTAGTAGAGTAGAGGAAGTTATCATCCATTTTGCTGTTCTCCTACAGTTTTGAATTTTCCATGCTGCTTCCTCAAACTCAACAAAGAAGGGTTGGTAATCACCGTCAACATGTTTACGAGGCCTAATGATTTGTTAGGTGCCTTATGACAATAAATATCTCAAGATTCTGTGGTACTTGCACAAAGGCTGACCGATGCCTCGTTTAATGAGGCTTTAGCAAGCGAACTTCTCTACCCTGGAAGCATCAGCGATACAGGCTGAGCCTTCTTGTCTCATGACCGTCTAGGTACTTTGGTAGCCTCTGAAACAAAGTAAGGGGGGCAATAATGAAAATATTTTTATGAGAATTACTCTGATACGGGAAATGAAAGCCTAATAAACTATAGCAATGATGTATTAATCGACAAGGATTCATTCCGTTGACTGCTCGTCAGTTACATTTTAATGCAATTCAAGAAACCATTTATGTTTAAGATCATGATTGGATCTCACTTGGATTTGATTAGAGGGAGCAAGATCAGTTAATATAAAATAAAAACATGTCCGACATGAACGTTTTCATCGTCGGCAACTGTCGTCATATCTCCTCTTCACGAGCGATTGCTGGCGATTTGTGATGTAAGTAACAATGTAACTCATCATTTAATGTAATAGCATAAATACCGTATCTTCAATTGTTTTCCGTAATGACCGATCATGGT
>SDVV010014335.1:0-14833 GCA_016164225.1 Gammarus roeselii | reverse complement strand
ATATATAGCTATATATATTTATATATATTTATATATAGCTATATATAGCTATATATAGCTATATATAGCTATATATAGCTATATATAGCTATATATAGCTATATATAGCTATGTATAGCTATAGCTATATATATATATATATATATATATATAAACAGAAACAAGCAACAGGACAAATCACACCACAAACTTGTCGACACGACAGGGAACGCAAGACTCATACACTCAATCAATCTATTCCCCATAAACTCAGCCAACCCTGCCTTGAAAACAGAAATGGTAGAAGACTTTACAACAGCAGCAGGCAGCTCATTCCATATTTTGATGCATCAAACATCAATAAACCTCCCTGCCACATCCACAAAACAGCGGGGCATCAAGAGTTTGTGCCAATGTCCTTATGTTCTACCATCCAGCAACCTTTGGAACAGAATAGACAAATCTAAACCCTCCGTTTCACTCTACAGAATTATCCAATACTTTACGAGGTAACTTCTCAGTAACCTGCCCTTGATTAAGAACAAATTGAGAGCTGTCAGCCTGTCATGGTAGGACATCTCAGACAGACCAAGCACCTGTTTGGTCAAACTCTTCTGAACAGACTCAAGCAACTTCACTTCCTGGACATAACCAAGATTCCACACACAGGAGCAGTAATCAAGAAAGGGTCTGATATGTGCTACAAAGAGTGTGATCATAAAATTTGGGCTTCTGTTCACTGTCGACCTAAGCAAATCACCACAAAGACCAGTAGCTTGTCTCACAACTTCTCTGACATGGCTATGAAACTCAAGACCAACATCCACATGAACTCCCAATCGCGAATCGCGCTGGACTTGGAGCCCCCCATGAGTGTAAACAGCCTCTGCACCAGGACCAGTCTATCCAGCAAAATGTCTTCTGAAACGTAAAACAACACACTTGCTAGGGTTCAATGACAAATTCCATGAAGATACAGTCTGGAATACTTTATCAAGGTCTCCCTGCAACGAAGACACACCACCAACAACATCATGATGTTGGAAAGATAGATAAATTTTAAAATCATCAGCTAATTTGTCAAACTTAGATACTTTGGCATCCATAATAAATTAAACATATGAGAAAGAGGACTGGACCCAAGACTGAACCCTGTGGAACCCCACTCAGAACTCCCCTCCGCTCACTATTCACTCCATCAATGCCAACACACATTGTTCAAGAATGAAGAAAACTATCAATCCACCTCAATATAACCTCAGAAATTTCAAGAGCCTGCAACTTCAGAGATTGAACAGCCAGTTCAAATGGCTAAAACACAACATTCTTCAACAGCTCTCCAATTAGGAGGACACTCATTTTGCTCGCATCCACTGTCCTCGAGCATCTCTTTACTTTACTTCTAGCCTCGTTCTCTCAAAGCTTTCTCCACTTACACACTCTACCAATCTCAGACTCTAGCCTACATAGCTTCTCCTCTGAATCTGCCACCAGAGCCATATCATCGGCAAATAGCAACTAGCTCAACTGCCAACTCCACCCATTTGCTTCCAACAGCTCCAAACCACAACCCAGCACACTTGCATTCACCTCCCTAACTACTCATCCATATAGAGATTGAACAGCTATGGAGACATCACACAGCCTTGTCTCAGTCCCACTTTCACTGTGAACCAATCACTTGCCTTGGCTTCCCACTGTGACACATGCTTGGCTGCCAACATAGAAACTCTGCACTGCTTTAAAACAGATATCCACCCACTTCATACAAACGCAACACCCTCCTCAACACTGCCCTGTCATTTGTGTTGTATGCCTTTTCCAGATCTATGAAGGCCCTGAATACATCCTTTCCATTAGCAAGGTACTTCTTGCAGACCTGTTTCTGCAAAAAATTGGGTCAGCAAACCCTCTATTACTCCTAAATCCACACTGTTCCTTTCCAATTGCGCAGTCCGTATAGTCTCTAATCCTTCTGATCAGCAAACTCCTGTACAATTTGCCAACCACACATAACAGACTGATACCTTTCAAGTTGCAGCATTCATTTTTATCTCCTTTGCACTGCACCACTCAATCGGTACCACACCCACCACAAAACACAAGTTCAGTAACCTCACCAACCATTCAACAATTGTTATTCCACGCTTTTCAGGCACTCCGTTGCTACTCCATCCAAACCAGTGTCATCCCCTGCTTTCATCATTTCGGGTCAACTTATTAGTTCTGATGGCATAGTAGCTGCTTCATTTATAAATTTTACATTGGCTTCCTAACTTATGTATAATTAGCTATTATCTATTTTATTTTTCTGAAGAAATTAAATGCGCAAATAATTTTGGATAGCCAATTACCATTTTGAGGCCGCCGTGGCCGAGTGGTTAGCGTATCCGACTGCAGTGTCAGCCTCTGGTGCTGCATGTCGCGAGTTCGAGCCTCGGCAGGGACACGGCGGTCTTGTGGCGGGGAGATTGGGCGCCTCCCCCCTCTGTGTCTGCCTAGCTTAGTCACCCCCCTAACTAGGGGGAAACGGCTGTATGTCTGTCTATACAATACAATTACCATTTTTGTCTTGTAAAGAAGCTTCTCTTAGTTATTAAGTTCTATCAACATTATGTGACTTCTAACTTATGTTTGTAATATCAAAATCAGGTCTGAACTGTTGCATGTTCCATTCAAGGGATAGCCATTACTGATGTTACCATTTGTTCTTTAAATACTTGGTTTTGCTCTTACAGCTACACCAATGTCTTTGTGCAGCAGATTAATAGATTTATCCAGCTTCATTGTCACTGTCAAGCTAGTGAACAATGTTGCTAGCTATAACTATTTGGTTCAAGTTGTAAGGCTTTATACTGCAAATAATAACCTTGGTAAACTTCCAGAAGCCCTTATGCCAAGTTGAATATGGAATGTTCCCTATTATGAAGTATGTTCCAAGAACCCATTTAAGTTATAGTTTCTGAGCTTCTGCTTTTTTTCAGAATATCTGGGAGGTGGGGAGTGTTGGTAGTGGCTGCTCTCTGGACGATGAGTTGAGCCAGGAGCTGGAGGAGATGGAGCGCAGGGAGGAGGAGCAGCAGAAACTAGGCAGTCAAGTGCCTGCAACAGGGCTGTCCCAGCCAGCATTGGTGAGAAGAACATTAGTCACTGTAGTAGTGTGCATGCATATTTTTCTACCTTTTGTATGTTCTTTGTGCATCATGCTCTGTGTATTCAGCATTCTGTTGGATAATTTTCTAACGAGGATTCACAAGCTCTATCACCCATCTAGCAGGCAAATGAGCCTGGAGGAACTGAAATGGTATTTTTTATTCATGAAAACATTGACCCTCAAATTATGGACTGTTGTTGACTTGTTTTAAATTACGCTTAATGTTTGGAATAAGTTGAACAATCAGTTAACTTATGGAAACCCAGTTAATGGATACATTAGAACATGTTACACTTCATAAAATGTTTGGAAATCAGTTGATGATCTGAGCTTGCTCTTGATGTGGCTGCTGTTTGACAACCCATTCTTGAAGTAGCTTACCACCCTTGATGTAGCTCCCTTACCATGACCAATTCCTTGAAGTAGCAAACATGATTCTCAGGGTTGGCTGTCTTGCCAGAACCAATTTCTGGAAGAAGCAAACATGATTTTCAGGAGTTGACTGTCTTGCCAGGACCAATACCTGGAAGAAAGATTCTTGGGTGGTCGTGTTGTGAACTGGTAACCAGAGCTGGAGACCTTTGTCACTGAACTGTCATGTCATTTCTGAACTGTTAACTTTTGTCATTGAACTGGTAGGTAAGACAACATGCTCTTAGAATTAGAGTTACTCACCTTAAGGGCCTCAGAACTGTAAAAGCACGGCAAAATAATAAGGCGGAAAAAATCTCAAAATTTGTGCTTCAGGTAACTGATCATACAGCAACTTTGACTATCACAACACAATAAAAAGGCATCCATACATTTCGACTAACAAATTGCACTTCATCAGCCAAGTTAAAGAGAAGCAAACAAACCATCTTTTACGTTAAGGAAGCTGGATTAATGAACCTTCCCATGGAGGTCACCCACATTGACAACTTTGGCAGAGGCCGTGCTAGGTGGGGAGGTATGTAGTAGCCTACATGCATATCCGCCCATTGTAGATTCACAATGTCTGCCACCCAGCATGGCAAGTGAGGTAGGATTGACCAGAATGGCTTGTACCCAATGTGGGTTAAAATAGCTAATGATTAGTTACCAGTAGCTTGTGTTTTTTATTTTATTTTGCAACTGTAGCTATATATATATATATATGGTAAAGTATCTCTTTGATGTTAATGGATACACTTAGAAGTTGAATTAATATAATACAAATTAAACATATGGAGTAAGTTGCTCAATATGTTCAATTTGTATTATATTATTTCATCTCTAAAATTTAGCCTTCAACATTAAATAGATACTTGACCATATACAGTTGCAAAATAACAAAGATCACAAGCTGCTGGTAACTAATCATTAGCTATGGTAACCCACATTGATTACAAGAAACATGATTAAAAAAATAATCAACCATAAAACAATTTAATATTTCTTCTGTTGAATTAACAAGGTGCACACGACACCAGCCTATTTGGCAAAATAAAATTGGATCCAAGACATACTATCTGATAGTGGTTCACTCTTTATTGCCCTAGCTGATACACACCTGATCATGTATTTTGTCAGTAATGCTGAAGATAGGAAATTATAAATATGTAGAAGTGACTAAGAATTTGAAATGTGATGGCTTTACAATTTATGTAAAATATGGTCTTGGATGCTGTTAAGAGTTTGAATATTTCAATGCTTACTGCATGTGTCTTATCGGTGCAATTGAAAAATTGAAATCCACATTAGCTGACAGTGAATGGACCCAGAAAACTGTTGTAGATGCCTGGCCCAACCCTGAATAATTTGGCCACTCTCTAATGAAAAGGACTGTCCCACTAACGGCTTGGGATGTAGTTTGACTATCTATTTTGATGTTATATCTAAGTGAAGGCACTACAACTTTTATCTACGTATATACTAATTTATTATAATTTGAAAAATTGGGTAAGAAGAGCAATCTTGATAAAACTGTTGTAAAATAAAGGTGCATGGGTGAGCGAGTACAAGACAAACAATTGTACAGGTTCAGCTGCTGCAGAAATTAAAGAAAAGGAACAGATGAATACAAATTAAAAACAAATAAAATACAGATGAGGACAACTGCAATATGAATGTTATGAAAAATACAATGGAAACTAATGATTTAACTAAAGGCTCTATCTCATAAAACTAGTTGGAAGTACTCAGGGATAGAAAGTTTCTAAGGAATGAAAAATAAATGAAATTTAAATCATTAATCCAGGAGAGATGCAGAGCAGTCAAATTCAGCCACCAAAGTATCTAGCTGGTAACCCTTCAAATCCTCAAAGGATCACCCACAGCATTATTGAGTTCAGCACCCGAGGCCAATTTAATGGTTGTGGCTGACTGACAGTTACTCTGGATGTAAATGGTATATGAAACGGCACCTCCAGATACCCCAATGGCTATAAAGGAGCATCAAACAAATTGACATAAAATATGAAGACCTGCAATTACTAATAAGTTTGTGGAAAACTATGATCAGAGCGTTTAAAAGACTGGAAATTTTGCATTTAATCACTTTACCTAATACAAGTTTCAGTTTACTCCAGATAGTAGGTATCTCATCTTTGTATCTCACCTTTGCAGCCCCCCACAACCCCAACAGCCCTGCCAACAGGGCACGCAGGCATGGGAGGCAGTACACTTCAGCGCGCCAGCAATAAAAAAGAACAGCACTGTACAAGCACTGCAGCGGGATGCTGGTCAGAATGCGCTCAATAGGGCAGAAGAAAACAAAACAACAATGACAGTCAACAACTTCACACAACTGTCAGCAACACAAAGAAAGCCACAATATCACATTAAATTGAGTAACAAAACTCATACAACACTGACCCAATTCCTCCGCCAGGGCCCTCTTGAAGTCACGAAGTGAATCACACTGCACCACATCAGCAGGCAGCCGGTTCCAAATCTGCACCCAGCAAGAATAAAAAAATCTGCGTTTATAGTCTGTTTGACAGCAAGGAACCACCAGCTTGAAAGAATGCCCACGTGTGTCAACATCCAGAGCTCTCTCAATTAGAGCAGACAAACCTGAATCAACAGAACAATGAAAAATCTTCCAACACTTCACAAGATCTGAACGCAACAACCTCCCCCTCACAGAAAACAACTGTATTGCTTTTCTCCGCTTACCATAGTCCACTCCATCCAGCCCATCAATCCCCCTGGTCCACCTCTGCACAGACTCCAACAGTCTCAGATCCCCCACATTCCACACACATGAGCAGTAGTCCATGATGGGTCTTAAATGAGTAATAAACAAAGAGACCATGAAAACAGAACTCCTATTGACAGTAGAGCGAAGCAGACTGGTCGCCAGAGTGGAAGCCTTTTTTTACAACACTCCTCACGTGGAGATGGAACAACAGCCTTGAGTCAACAAGCACTCCCAAGTCCCTGAAGAAATCGAAAAGCTCATGTACCACACCATTCAAATAATAAGCAGTTCTATCATCAATCTGCTTCAATTCAAGACGGCTCCTGTAGAAACGCATAAAGACACACTTGTCAATGTTCAACGCGATTCCATGATAACGACACAGACTGCACCAAATTCAGATCCCTCTGCATGGAAGACACACTCAGGCGAACTACTTGTACATCGCGGGGAAACTCAAATAAAGTTTGAAGGCGTCAGCAAAGGCCTTCCACTCACAAGCCACACCTGCTGCAACAAGATTGACAAATAGCAGGAACAAGAGCGGATCCAGCACAGAACCCTGGGGCACACCACTTGTCACCTCTCGGAAGTCACTGACAACTCCCCCCACAGAAACACACATTTGCCTCCCTATCAGAAAATCACGAATCCAATCCAACAGTCCAACCGGAATACCCACACATCCCGGTTTGTCCAACTAAACCGAGTGACTGACCACGTGGAACACTTCAGAGATATCCAGAAAGACCACTTCAACAATCATTCTTTCATCTACCCGATCAGCAACCTGACCATAAGTAAGCAAAAATAAGTAGAGTATCTAAAGAGGTACTGTACAGTACACCTCACCAATAACTAAGCTTACCAAGCAGTTTATTACAGGTATCTTAGCGTTTCTGATTGTGGTTGCCCTTTAAGGACCACCAATGATGACGAAAGGTAAATCGGTTTTTCAGATAATAGTCAGATCAACTGATAGGCTTGCAGGTAGGTAATGTTATTGTAACTCAATCTTTTGGTTCATAGTTGATATAATCTGGAAACAAATAAAAACATTTGAATCATGCAGTTCAAGTTGAAGTGTAAACAAACGCTTCTAGCTATTAGGGGACAAGTCAATCAACACAGAGAGAACAAAAAGTAATGCCACAACACCGTGAGCATGTGCTATCTGAAAATACACTTGATTATTTTACAAACAAATGTCAATTATTGATCTTGTTGAATTTAAGACTTTTCTCTGCAGTGACTAACAAAAAAAAAATCATCAGGTGGCTAAATAATGATTAAGTGGCTGCACCTGATATCTATATAATAGGCAGTGGTAATGCATCTGAAGTTACAATTCAAGCTGAAAATATATTTGATTTACCAGAGAAATATTTGCTTATACAAATATTTGAAAAACCAACATGCACTAAAAACATCTTAGATGTTGGGTTTGTGAATTTGCTTGATAATCTCATAATATCGAAGCCTAATAAACTGTGTTATCTGACTACTTTGATCAAAATGAGTTTAGATGCTGCTATTTTGAGAAAGGGGGCAGAAAAGTTAATAAACTGTTCTGAGAACGCGACTCTGACAATTGAACTTCTTCAGTTCAAGAATAAATTGGGCATATATTCACCAAACACTCTAATATTGATTAGAAACCACTCATTGACAGAGGGAGCAGTGTGGAGGAAGCAAATAACAACTTGGATCGTGTAGCTACTGTTACAGGTGTGTTGAAAGCATATCCAAAAAAAGATGAGTAGCTACCTAAAAGAATCAAGTATTCTTTGTAGAGGAAAATGCTCATGTACAAGCTAACATTTGAACCAATAAATCATTGCAGAGCAGAAAACTCTTGTTGATTTGATAAACTAAATGATACAATTGTTTTATTTGAATAGCGATTAAAACATACACATGACTGAGTTAAGAAAGACAATGGATAGAAAGCTATTTAGAATATCACTAGGAACAATAAGTCTTCATTTTGTGTAGGTATGCTGCTAAATTCTTACCCTTTAGAACAAAAATGGGTCCATTAATTTACGGATCCCATCAACTAGTGGAAAAAAAACGGCAGAAAGGTAACTATTGAGTGAGCAATGCAAACGAGTATCTAGAATTTCAAAGAGTAGGTCGGCCTATTTTGCCTAAGCTTGAGGTAGTTAAAAAATTTATTGATGGGTATTGACGTTGACTTATCAGAAAATACATAAGCTATTGGTGACCTGGGTAGTAATTGCATGCTCAGATAGATGACATGCCAGCTATTCTGGCTTTGCCACTACAATTGTTGTGGCATAAATCACTATACATCTGATGTCACACAACCAATGGAATAAGCTGTTATCGTTCCTCTAGCATAAGATGGCAGCCTCATAAGCCCATAAAATAACAGATCAGTTTCTTTGACATCATGCGTAGTTGAAGTATTTAAAACTGTAATAACAGAATAAATAGTATCCTAGGGGGAGAAAAATTAATGGCTCAACTGAGAGCAGCATGGTTTCAGAAGTATGAGGAGCATGCTGGCCAATTACTGGAACAGTATGATAAAATTCATGCATTGTGTGACGCTTTCAATTTTTTTTTCATTTTGTTGGAGCTTTGGCAAGGTAGAACAATATACTGGTCAAAAAATTACAAAATGCTGGTATCCAATGAAATGTTGGTGAATTAAAAATAATTCTTGCATCACAAGAGCCCAAAATGTGGTTGTGAACAAGAAACTTCTGCACCAGTGGAAAGACTCGGTGGTGTCCTGCAAAGCACTTTGCTCGACATAATACTTTTTATCAATTATGGCTAATGATTTGAGTATGAACTGTCAACTGTCATCTGTGTCCTGCTTTTCATATGATGCAAGAGTGTTTGATACTGAGAAGAATTTGAAAGAAGTGGAAATTGTCTTTGCGGAAGAAAATAAAAAATCATGTGGTCTGGTTAAACCATGCAATGTGATGAATCTGATATGGAAGAAATTCAGATTTTTGAATCCCAGTTTCTTCCATATCTTGGTATTTTAAATGTAACTATGCTAAATTTCTTCCAATGGAAAAAAAATCAGATTCAAAGGCTTGGTCCACTTGTTTCTCAAGCAAGTAGCTACACTCTCATTGTTGAAAACAAGAGCCTGTGAGTTCCAGGCATTCTAATTCAGAGCAATTTTTCATTCTATGATCAAGTTGCAAAGGTTGAGGTTTGTGCTGGAGACTGTATTCCTGGACCTTGAGGACTTTTTGTGTATCCCTGAAACTTGAATACCTTTTGTCATAGACAGAAAAACAATGTTGACCCTTTGGAAGCAAATCCAACCAGTTGTAGACCCTCACTCTCCTTTTTTGGTCCCTCAGCAGTTCAAAGAAGTTACACATATAAAATTGCTGAGGTAAAGAAAATGAATTGGTAAAACAGGTTAATAGCCTTGAACATTTATTCAATCCATAGGTGATTGGAAGGCCTATGATCAACATATGATAGATGCTGGAAAGTATTTCAATCAACAACAATGAAAAGAGGTGAGGAAAATGACTGAGAAATCAAGCAGGGTTCTACTGAATGTGCTATTACTAGCAGGTGGCACAAAGATGCACTTGGTGGCATTGAACAGATTTACCTGCAAAGCTTCTTAAATATTAAATAGAATGCCCATGGAATTTTGAGATCTCAAACAAATGCTTTGTTTGAAAACCACAATTATCCTGAAGTTGTTGATTGTTCAGGTACCTCAGCTGTTTTCATGATGAACTCTACCCAAATGCTCTACCATCAGATAAATATGACAGCAACATGCGCTTAATGTCACTGCACAAAAAACTAGCATCTACAGCTGTGGGTCACATGGCAGTAATGCTGTAACCTGCTGTGTTGCAAACAAACTTGATGTACAAGCATTTACCATTTGATTTTTACAACAAACAATTGAGTGTACCTGTGTTGTGATATATAGATATAGCTGCTGCAACAAAAACTGGCATCTTTTTTTGATTAACTCTTGATATTGCTATTTTCTTCCTTCCTAAGAAAGTAACTATTAAATCTTATTTGCTGTTAACCAAACATTTAGCGTATTCTGTAGCTCTATATATTCTCATTTAACCATCAGTTGACTTATTTACTCCATTGGCATTTCCAATTCAATCGCAGATCTCATATTTTATAAAAATTTCCTGGAACAATCTCATCATCTTATGCATACATTCTGTCAGAGTTCTGTAAGTTATTAGCTGTATGGACTATCACAATTCTGCTTGTACAATGGTAGAATATTAGACATAGCTAACTATCCATTGCCTTCTCATATAAACAGGCGTGATCATTGTTAAATTGAGCTGAATGAACCCAATCATAGAAGTAAGCCTGCCCTGCTGTTGCTTGGTTTATACTATAACTGGTCTTTTCTAAATGAAATCACCGTATGAAAACAATGGTAGCTGGCAAGCTTCTCAGAATTGTATTTCTTTCTTTTAGGATGTGAGCAATAGAAACATCCCCGAGTCCACTATCAAAAAGGTGGAGGAAGCTGCAGAGAGTGATTGTGGAGGGGACATCATCTTTAAGAATACCGGTGTCATCAATGTCGCCGACTGCAACGAAATTGCTGATGCCTACAAGGTGCGCTTGTGTGCAGAGAGACCAGCAATTGTTTGTATGCTGCATTGTTCCTGATAGTCATTGTCGAAGATGCCCATGGAAACTCTAAATTTGTCTGTTGACTGGACAGGCATTGCCATTTAGGTGTATGACATCAAGGTAGGTATTCCACTTTTTTAAAACCGTTTGGTGCTGTCCTGTCTTTCTATATGAATGTTAACTTGCATAAAATGTATGGAGTAAAGGTTGACATAAATTAAAGACATATCCTCGTTTATGAGTTAGATTCACATTTTCCATTTATTTTAAGCCCATGGCCTTTCATGCTCTAAAGGTGCTATGTTGCACACACCCGTTCGTCTGTCACTCCTTCATGCCGACATTGAAAATGCCAAAGCTTCATCAATTATTCCTTCTATTTTTATGTTTTTTGTCGCAAATAGAAGAAGGAAATTAGTTTATCTTCTTCCAAATTATAGCCAAGTACATAGTAATTTTTCAAATATAACCCTTTGGCCTTGAATGGGATACATATGTTTATAAATGACAATGCATTACCAATATTGCTCATTTTAATATTTTTTCTTAAATGTATACAGTCTTCAGTGAGCTAAACTTATCCAAATGCAGATGAATTTTTTTTATGGTACTTGCCCCATTTTTCAGGCTTTAATCTTTACGCCCAACATATGTGTATTTTGATATGCCAAGGTTTTGCCACCAATGCAACGATTTCAATATTTGATGACTTTTATCAATGAACCAGCATCATGAAGTGAACTGGATGCAGTAATTTCATGATTTATTTTTTCACATTAGATTGCTCACTTTGGTCACTTAACAGTTTGCTTTCTGTATGGATCTTATGTAGTGATGCTACAGTGAGCTAAGACTTCAACAATATTCCATGAATTTTGTTGACATTGACTTTTCTCCAAAAGTTGTTATGGTTCTTCCACAATCAACCACTGAACTTGCACTTCTATGTAGAGAAGTAGAGTGAGCAAAGGGCTCTCGATATTGTTCAAGCATTCCGGTTATCAATTTGTTTTTGTTGTCTAGCAATTGACAAATCTTATCATTTATCTTTCAGGCCAAGAGACCTTACAAACGGTTTGGACTAACAGGTGAGTGATTCATTTGTTGCGCTGATCTGAGAAAATTGCAATGAAGCACATTATGAAGTGGTGAGTAGTCTTTTAGCCATTTGGCCTGAGCTGTAAAGAATAAAAACATTTAAATGGTGAGTATTCATGTTTCTGCAGAGTTGGTGGAAAAGTTGATGAGTTAATCCATAAGTTCAAAGTTAAAGCGTCAAACTGGGTGCAACCCCATGGTCGAAAAATATAAGGTGACTTCCCTCATCATAATCTGCATTAAGATGTCAAAAACACAAAATTTCAGTTAACCACTTCGAAGAGCAAATCTTTGTTTGTATGCATTGGCTACTTCCTGGCATTCAACGTGCGTACAGAATGTTTAAAAAATCACAAAGTGGGAGTGGGTTTTTAAGTGGCAGAAAATTTTGGTTTGCTAACTTGAAACTCCCACAAACTTAGATGGTGTTGATAGAATTTTCAACCCATGGTGGACAAATTTTGCGGTGATACTGTGAACACTTTGTAGTTGGTTGCCTGAAGATTGTTGAGTTATACATTTTTTGTAATCCTATTTTACACCAGGAAAAAACGTCTGCGGGATTTTTCGGGTGTATATTTTTTTTAATTGAAAAGTAGCCTACTTGAACATAATTATTTACACATATGGGGTCATTGTTATGAATGTTTACAGTCTCCACATAAGTTAACAATCATGTAGTTATAAGATGTCTACAATTATTAGTTCTCTGTGAAAATTGAAAATATTTCTTGTGTACTTGTTTTATGTAGTTGTACTGGGCGACGTTAATGCGAGAGTTAGGGATGTAGTAGTGGAGAATATTTGGAGGTATGGCATTCCTGGTAGAAATGACAGTGAAAAAAACCTGATAGGTCTGTGCATGGAGTAGGAGCTGGTATTTACAAGTGTTTACAAGTCTAAGAAGACAACAACAGGACTTTTGGCCCAAACTGGGTTGCCTTTTGATAGTAAGAAGATTAGTTCTGAAGTAGAACGTCTAAGATAGCATCTTCTGACTGTGTATTTTCTGTTTTAATGGATCAAGAAAAGGGAAGTTTGTTGAAGGAAATAGGTTTTAACGATGATACTCAAAACAACTCAAATCAGCACCTGAAGAGAAAACCACTGACCCACAGTGTTGATCTGAGATTGTCACAGTTTCATTCCTTGTTAAACCAATGCTGACTGGTGTCATTGCTGTACACCATTTTGCAACAAGCAGGTACCAATGCTGGGCACCTTTTTTACAGTGTTAGTGCCAAAATCTGGCTCTAATTTAACTGTATGGGTGTCAATGCCATCCACCTATTTTTCATGAATATACTGTTAAAAGCCCTATAGATGTGAGCTATTTAGCAGCGATTTTGATAGAATTTGTTGAGCTGTGACTTTAACATTTTGATTGTATCACTGTTCACAACTTTTGTGGGAAGTCTGTTCCATTCTTCAACAACCCTGTACGAGAAGAAATTGCGCGTGATATTGATTGTGAAGCGCTTGCCAACAATTTTGTATCCATTATTCCTGGTCACTCTGTTTGCATCTGAAGTGAAAATTCTTGCCCGCTCGATGTTTTCCTTACCCTTCATTATCTTCCACATTTTGATCATGTCACCTCTGACTATGTTTCTCTAGCGGATAAAGGTTGGGTTTGCGCAGTCTCTTTTTGTACGATTTATTGCGCAGCAAAGGGATTAGTTTGGTAGCTCTGCGGTGGACCTTCTCTAATTTAATTATGTCTTCTGAGGTATGGAAACCAAAATTTGATGGAATACTCAGGGTGCAGCCTAACAGAGGCAGTCAGTGTATAACCTGCAAATACTATTTCCACTTATACAAGATTGTGCTGGATATCATGCCTAACATCTTATTGCCGTTTTTAACTGCATTGTTACATTGCTTAGTGTTTTTCAAGTCGATACTAATGATGACACTTAGATCTCTCTCTTCAGTGACAGGTATCAGTTTCTTTCCGGACGTTGAATATTCATGGTTAGGGTTATGGTGACCAATGTGCATAGCTTTACACTTGTCGACGTTGAATTTTATTTGACACTTTTCCGACCATTCGACAATTTTGTTCAGGTCTAATTGGATCTGCCCACACTCAAGTTTGGTTTGCAATTTTCCTCCTAGCTTGGTATCGTCTGCAAACTTACTAATTTTTGAGAGTATGTTGCTGTCAAGATTGTTTATGAATATTATGAAGAGAACTGGACCTAACACAGATCCTTGAGGCATGCCACTTGTAACTTTACCCCTATTGGAGGAAGCTCCATTTAGTACGACTTGCTGCTGTCTGTCCGTGAGCCAGCATTTTATCCAGTTATTGAGTTCACCTTGAATACCAATGCTGTGCAATTTACTAACCAAGCGTTTGTGAGGAACTTTGTCGAAAGCCTTTTGAAAGTCAAGGTGAAGGATGTTGATCGGAGATTTTCCGTCATGAAATTCAATTATATTCCTGAAGAAAAACTGCAGGTTAGTAAGACATGAACGATTGCCTCTAGAGCCATGCTGAGAGTTACCTATAAACCGATTTGATTCCAGTAATTCTGTAATTTTATCCGTGATTAAACTTCCCATCAACTTGCTTATGACTGAGGTAAGACTAATTGGACGGTAATTTCCAGGACACTTGTTGTCCCCGTTTTTAAAAACTGGGGTGACGTTGGCCTTTTGCCATTAAGAGGGGCAGGTGCCATTTGTGGGGGATTGGGTGAAAATGTTTGCTAGATGTTTGGCAATTTTGTTCTTAGTCTCTTTCAGTATTCTGGGATGAACTTGGTCTGGACTGGGAGATTTTGTAACTTTAAATTTATATA